>JAOBBB020210089.1:0-11679 GCA_025331005.2 Zoanthus gigantus
GTGGGGAGGGGGCTCAGACACGCATTGCCGCACACGTAAGACAGGACAGTGAAGAAGATTGACAGCCGTGTGTCACGTTACACCCCCGTCACGTGACAGGTTGTCGCACCTTTGCGTTGTTTAATTAATTTTTATCTAAATTTCCAAAAAGTGACTTGAATGTTTTTTAGGTTAATCTTATTATACTGGATGAGTCAAAACATTCACTCGTATATTAAAGAGAAAATGTTTCCGCTGGTAAGAGACTACAATTTAAAGTTATCAGACATTTTTCTTATTTTGCTTTTCATTAAAAACACGCCCACTTTTAGCAATCAAGCAGAAAACTTAAAAGTTTATTCAAGTATAAAACCCATTATCCGGGTTTTAAGGTTAAGGAGAAAACTTTGAAAAGCATTATTGCACTTGTATAAATCTAAAATGAACTTCAACAACAGATCTGGGGAAAAAAATTGGTGAAACAAAAAGTGTGATCTCTTTATCGATTGTTTGGTTTGGTTTTTTAAGTGTACTTGAAACGTTTTACATCTGCATTTTGTTTGTTCAAATTTATAAGAAAAAAAGCTGTCAGTAGTTTTCGTTTGAAAAGGTTACCAATTCAGCATTATTGCATCAGTTTTGGAGAAAAAAAATGACAATGGTTCTCATTATTTTGACGAAATAAAAAGCTACATATATACATGTTGGGAAAACTTGTTTAGGAAAACTTGCCCATCATCCGGCTTTACGCTTTGCAATGACAGCAAGTCAGTGCAATATGCTGGCTCCACTTCTATAAACCATTACAAAAGCAAGATTTGAAAACAAACCGTAGAAAAAACGAGTTAATTAACTGGTTACAAAAATTTCCAGTGTTAAAACTTGGAGTCTGTTATCATAAAAAGTTAAGAATTGGACTCAGTTTTTGTTAACAGGAGTGCTATTGGATAATGACATACGCACTTTGCGGCAAACCAATTGTGTGCACACTGACATTACATCTAAAAAGCACATAAATTACATTATAGATACAAACAGAATTTTGCCATGTAAACACACCCTCACTTTTGGTAAATTTTGAATATGTTAATTTCTGAAATGCTTTCATGTTTTGTAAAACTACTTTTGACGTTATTTGTTTTGAAGGAGCTGTACAGTTGCTTCAGAAATATATAGAAAAAGATTTTATACATGCTGGGTATAAGTGTGTTGGCTTTAATTGGTAAAATTTCCGTATTGGCGCATACTATTGTTTAATCATGCGAACAACCCTTTCCCAGATCCTAATATACGCGGGGAAACTGCAGGCATAAATATAAGTATGCGCCAATACGTAAATTATCCCCTTAATTTTTAGAAAAACTTCTTGTTGGAAATTTCTGTGAAAAGTTTGCTCCTGAGTATACATGAATTTCATGTTGTTAATAACAAGTAAATCGGAACAATTTAAACTTTTAATACGAACTTATTTTTATTGCTTCACAGCTTCCCTTTAGTTTTCAATTAAAAACTTGTCGTATAGCTGCCGAAAGGCAATGAAACAATCTTTTAATATATTTACAAAAGCTGGTTAAATTATTGAGAGCAAACAGACTTTTTGAATAATGACGCAGGTGCACTTTTACCTAACAACTGAAAAACCCAGAGTTAAAATTCAACACAATGCAAACACCCATATTAGAGAAAATGGTTATTGAGGCTTAGCAAAATTAGTAAAGTCTATAAAATGCAACAAATCATGCGTGCTATTCCTTCTTAAATAAAATCTTTATCATTCCGACTCCGAGCCAAAAAAGTTTAAACAGACTGTTCAGTAGTTTGTTACATTTATCTTTCAGCCTTTTTCAGTTCTATACCACAGTTCTGAATTTTTTTTAAAAGTAATATTCTGTTTCTTGATCGAGGCTAAAGCACATCATAAAAGCTTAAATTAATCATAATTTAGAATACGTTAAAATGCGGATCATTAAAAGCTTTAACTAACGCCACAAAAGAAGAAACTAAATTGGTTGTAATGACAAGTCGGCTTAGCAGTTATTTCTAACGGTGTGAAACTACCCGTCTGTCCAAGTCACGTCTTTATACCGTTAGGATAAAGTTATCAGAGTTGCATATGATATTTGTTTTATAAGAATTGCCTCTTTTAACATCTATAAGAATATAAACTACGATAAAATAGAAACAGGAAATATTCATAATAAAAGCTGGAATGAAAGCAGTTAAAGTGAATCCTAATTACTTAGCCACCTTTTAAACAGAATATTAACTTTAATTTTACTAAGCGCTAATGTAAAAGTGAATAAGGAGAGGGTAAGTGATTTTGAAACCTGAAAATAAAGCTAGTCTGCTAACTTTCTAAATGGAACTGGCTTGTGGCGATGTTTAATATGAGCTGAAATCGACTTATTTAATTTCATGAGCAAAGTACAACTTTTTACCAAGTCGTTGCTATAAAATTAATTTTTAGGATTGGGTTTTTGTCGAAACATGTTGGAAATTTTTGTACTATCTAGAATAGCTTTCATACGTTTTAACTGCTGTTAGTTACTTTTTATCGTTGCGGAAAGGAAAAATGATTTGCTTCATTTAAAGGGGCTTAATCTCTCTGTTAGAGGTTAGTGCAATTTTCAAAGTACCAATTTCGGTTTTGCCTTACCAAAACTGATCAGCTTTCTACGGGTTGTTTTTAACTCCTGTGTGATTCAAAGTTCACTGGAAGAACTATGGCTACCAGTTAGCGCAGAATTTCCGCTAGGCTCACCAAGATTACACTTTAATGTGTTGACGCCAAAGTAAATAAACGATCTCGATCTTCGGAGTTGGAAAGAAGAGTTTTGGAAATGTTAATTGCTCAAAATGTCACAAGTTTTCAACTAAGGCATAAAACAATGATAAATAATTAATCAGTCACAATGGAAGGCATGCATGATTTACAATGACACCCAGAGAAATTGCTTTGTTTAATCATGAGGACTATATATTTAAACACTAAGTTAATGAATTCTTTGCAGAACAATTTGTCAGTACAAATGAAAACTTAAAATTATTTCTTTCATATAACGTTTTAAACATAGGTCAGTAAGTTTTTTAAATCAAGAAAAGTTTAACAATTTTCTTAAAAGTCTTCTACTTGGTGTTTCATCGCATGATACTATATGACACTGAAAACAAATATGAGCAGTTAATAAAAACGTGAGAATATTTTCATAACAAGCTTAACCTGTTTTTTCTGGGTTTTGCTGTCAAACAGAACTGATTAGCTATTGTCGAGTCGCAGGCCAAAAAAATGTCAGTCCTTAAAACAAGATTGGTATTCATTTTTACCATATATACATAAATTTATGTCTGCAATGGCAGCGACCCTTGCGTACCAACGTGTTATGTCAAAAAACGTAATACAATTTAAACATGTAAACATTACAAATATTGGATCATTTATATAGTTTTTTCCCTTTTTATCATAATTGTATTACAGTCAGTGATCGAGCACACATATTTGTTTTCACGTTTGACTTTATTGCCAGACATGCCCGAGTTTCTTATGAAGTTTTACCAAAACAAAATATCTGAGTCAGAATTTTTTTATAAAGGTTTTGCAGTTTAAGGTAAACACCGATCCTTCGATTTAATATCTGGTTTATAAATAGATTTTTGTCTCTTATTTTTGCTATTTGGGGTTTTTGGAAAGCTTTGAGAAACTGCATGTGTAGACCCAAAACTTCAACACTTTGTTCGCCTAACAAGAGCTCTCATGTTCTAAACTCAAACTTTATTCATCATTGTTCACTCGCAACCTGAAATTTTTCTGCTAGTGAATCAGCTCGTAAAAATTGTCAGAAGAAAGGCTCGTGAACCTCGGTTTTGCTAAGAATGGGAACTTGTCGTCATTACATTCATGTGATCGCGACCAAAAGGTTAAATTTTTTACCTACACTTTTCTTTTCTCTGTCATACGAGAGCTTCATTCTAATAAAGTCACAAAATCTAGAGCAATGAATATATTCAAAATATTTTGTAAAAAAAATTGTGAGCTGAAACATAAACTTACACACTGTTCATGTGATCTAATAAATATTTTTATTGCTCCGCATTAATGGTTGTGCCACCCAGCTGTTTTTCTTCTTTTAATTACGTATTCTAGAACCGCAATATTTTCTTAGAAATTTTAAATTGAATTTTTAGAGTCAAAAACTTTAATGCTTATGTAGCTTGATAAGATTTCTCAAGTTTTTGACTCAAATTTCTTTGTCCGCTACCTAAGTTGTGTACAAATGAAGTAGATTGTACACAATGAAGTCAGCCAGAACTTTGAGTCGATTGTTGAGTATTTATAGAAGGAAGATCAATCACTAATGCGGTTTGAAGCATCTCTTAGAATATAAATTAAGGTTGCTGTCACCATCAAATTACATCTGAGTTATTTCAGATAGTTCTTCATATGTAAGGCGACTAAATAAGTTTAAGAGGCGCGCAATCTGGGAACTTCTGACCCAATCCTCCATTGTCATGGTACAAAACAAGATCAGTCAGCTGAATATGCCTTGGATCTCGTCAAAACATTAGACCTGAATTAATCCAAAAAACGCACAACTATAATTTATCTCCACATGACCAACCCACAGGTAGCCCAGACTAACTATTTGTATTGGAGAGAATGTATGGGATACTGTTAGGTCAGTTGATTTTCATAATAAATATGAAATAAAATCCATTTTTAATTACCGTGTGTCTTGCTGTAGTTTTTGACAACCTCTACAACTATTTTTAATTTTTAAAAGTTTTGTTTCCTTTCCTGTATTAAAAAAAAGAGAAGGTTGGAGACGAATTAGGGAGTATGTTAAGTCAATCGCGACCTCAAATCATTCTGATTTCTTCTAAAAAATATTAATCTCATGCAACGTAACATGCATCGGCAAGGCCGTAAAAGGATAAGTACTTACAACAGAAGAAATGATGATTTAAGCGAGTCGGCTGCCTTCTTTCGATTCATCCTGTAAACTTCTTCTGAAAATCGACAGAGCTGACAGTGTCCCATACATGCTCTTCATAATTGTCCTACATAAATGTTATGAAAGAAGAGAAAACAATTTTTAAGCCCTTAGCGGGAATCGAGCCCCAGATCTTCGGTTTACTAGTCCAACGTGTTAACCACTACACTACAAGGACTAACCACGCTGGAAACGTAGCCAGTTAATGTACTGTATGAGGTAACTGCAGGGATCCCAAGGCATTATTTTCTCTATAGATAAGTTGAACACCGTAAATTTGGGTACGCATAGAATTAATGAAATGACATGAAAGTATATTAAAATGGAACGAAAATGGAGCTGCGTCTGTGTTGAAAATGAAACAATTTGATGAATTTATACGTTTTGCACCAAGATGAGAGTTTGATATTTGACGTTTAAAGGACTGCAGTCCTTCGTCGGAGTGAATGCGTGGGACATAAATAGAGAGGTGATAGATTATGTTATACTAATGCAAATATCAATAACGCAATAAAATAGATATGTAGAAAAACAAAAGGAAATGAAAGGATAGAGATGTGTGAAAAAAAAATGTTAAAACGACAAAAGTATCAGGAACGATGGTTAACTTAACGTGAAGCGTTCATCTATCCTGTGGGATAAAAGCCAGATTTTCAAGTGCCCAAAGAGTGAACAAGACGCATTTCTTTGCTTTTGCGACAATCGTTGTCGCCGTTGATGAGGGATAAACCTAATGCAGCAAAATTAGAAATAGAATGGTTAGAAGAATTAAAATGGCGAGAGACAGGTACCCTGTATAGAAAAATTGTCCTTGCTTGCTTATGTCATAGAAGTGATCTCTGACGCGTTCACCTAAACGACTGTCAGTTTTTTTCTCCAATATAGTTAAAGAGACAGCATTGGATACAAATAATGATACATGTCACTGCAATCGAAATGGTCGGTAATATCAAGTTTTCGGACTTGGGGAGATATCGTTTGCGGGAACCGACAATAACCTGCCGTTATTGTTGACTGCACTATGCACAAGGCTTCTTCTATTGATCAATCTTTATTATAGCTGACTATTAGAATTTAATACAATAACATTACATGATGTGAATAGAAACGCATCAGAGCAACGTTAGCAATTGTTTCACAGTACTCCAACGAAGAGAAAATTTATGTGTTTAAAACGCCAGTTTCAGTTGAAAAATTTTGACCACCTACTGCGACTATGTTTGGCTGTTTTTTTAATTCTTGAAAAATGTTCTAAATATCTAGCATCGTCCTCTTCCCTTTAAAAGTGTTTTCATCTTTTGCAACCAGCTAGGATCCAATGGCTTTTCGTAAGAAATAATCAATTAAAAAGTAATCTTTATATTCTATCTCTTTTAAAACTAAAACTTGAACCACTGAAAACCTACTGAAAACGGAGAATTTATTTGAAATCAAAAATTCAGTAATTTTATTGAAAATATATCTTACATATTCGAATTAACTCTATGTGAATTAAATGTTAGATGTTTTAAACGTCACACGGTAAATCTAGTAATGATATATACAGTCGAAGGACTCAGAAGCGAGCTAGCGCTGTACGTTAGCTTAATTCGCAGTTCTCTGGCGTAGGTCTAACGCTCCAATCTACCCATGGAATGATAGGAGCCAGAATTGAATTAGAATATAATATTTGAAGTTGAATTTGCCGTAAATAATATTTAAGAGATAATCTTAAAAAGTTAAAAATATTTTGATGAAACGAACGTTTTCGCTTGACGTGACTCTGAAAGTGCATGGACTGAAACTGTTTGTTTTTCATTTATTTTATTTGACGTTTTTAGAATATTCTCTAAAGCATCGTAGAATATGTAATTAACACGATTTATTTTGCGAAACCAAAAGTTTCTAATGTCTTCCTATAAATGAAATGTTACAACAATTTTTATCTTTTGTGATATGTGATTATAGAAATGGTCAGTGAAAGGCTGAAATTTTACTCACACTATGGTAAACCTAAGGAGCGCTTCCCTTTTCAAACATTTGAAACATGTCACAGTTGAAGCTATACCGTTTGACGTAGAAATTGTGAAAGAGACGCCATAATAAACAAATTTTTCACAGTTTTTGAACAAGAACACGACTTTTTTGAGTAGAGATGAAATGTTTAAAACTTCCAATAAAAGAACCCGAATTGAAAAATACGTCCCTACGGTTATATTAAAAAAAGTTTTATTACCCAAACGTTTCGCCGGTGTTGTTCGATGTTGGTGTTGTTCGGTGTTGGCATCATATCATGCACTTTCAGGTCAGAGTCACGTCAAGCGAAAACATTGGTACATATCTGCTTGTTTCTAATGTTTTGCTTTAAATAATAATTTTGGGTTATCTGGCTTTTTTTCAGTATATTGGCTTTTGCTACATGTAATAAAAATGTTTCACAGAGAGAACTTTAATTTGTTTAGAATTGACAAATCGTGGTCATTATGTTTAGCGCTAGCAGAAATATTTGATATAAAATAAGATAAAAGTAGAAACTGCCTACTTTAAAGATTACGTTCTTTAGCAAATGTAGTTCAGCGCCTAATTAAATTGAGCCGAATTAGTACTAAAACTGATTTGTCTTACGGCTCTACGGAGTTCCGGCATTCTCCAGTAGTACAGAATAGGATTGATAAAAGAGTTTGACAGAACCAAAGTTGCGGTTATAAGGTAAGCCGCATGAGTCGCCACGTTTCTTCCTAACACTGTAATGGAGATGGAAAAAGCAAGGTAAGGAAGGTAGCAGATAGAAAATGCGATGTACACATACATCACTGTGTAGAGGGACTGCTTGTAACGGGCAACATTAAACCCACTCATACTCTGTGTTGAGCTTGCTCCAAGCTGGACTTCTTGTTGTGAAAGCATTCTGCTGATCTTGAAGTAGCTTAAGGCGGTTAGGATCAGACAGAGCGGTATGATGACGTTAATAAGATGATAGTAACTGGACATATTAAACACGTAAGCTATTGCGAGGAGAAAAGCCGCCAGTAACATGACACCGACTGTCATCATGACTCGCTTTACTGTAACCAAAACTCGGTATTTCATTCGAAGATACACGGCAAGGAATCGATCCACGCTGACGGCCACAATGGTGAAACACGACAGCCATAACCACACTCCACATGTAGAGAAGTACGCCATGCCAAGCTTGCAGTACAAATCGGAGTTGTTAGTCATTTCCGCGACTCGAACGGCTGTGAAAAGAGGCTGAACTATGACGCCGACACAGAAATCGGAAAATGCCAGAGTACAAACCAACACATATGAAGGCTTATGAAGGGCGCTTGTTCTCGCAATGGCTAGGATAACCATTGCATTTCCTACAGTAGTTCCAAAAGCAAGAATCGCATTCAGTATAAGGGTCATATAATTTGTAACAGGAAGTTGTTCATTAAGT
Organism: Zoanthus gigantus; assembly: GCA_025331005.2. Taxonomy (NCBI): domain Eukaryota; kingdom Metazoa; phylum Cnidaria; class Anthozoa; order Zoantharia; family Zoanthidae; genus Zoanthus; species Zoanthus gigantus. The sequence continues at coordinate 8,389 of JAOBBB020210089.1, forward strand.
TTAACCCAATTTTTCATTTGTGTACAAAGAAATTCAGTCATGTTTCAAGTTGGTTTGAGGTTATAATCTTTAAGGAAATCGTCAACACACCCACCATTTATAAGCATCAACTGCACTATAAGCACTCTGCGCTTAAAGCACGAATCATTTGTTTTGAATGAAAATCGTTGATAAGCTATGGAAGTAAATATTGTTTCGTTTTGTACTAAAACAAAACTTTGTAGACAAAACGAAACAGTGCCAAATTTGAACAGTTTTTTGCAACTGTTTGTTATGTTAATTTTCTGTCCTTACGTCAGTTGAATCACTTTTCTAATTAAATAAATTCTTCACGTTGATTGTCGATGTTTGCCAGTCGAGATGCTAAACAAATAAAAGTTACTGTATTTTATTGAGAAATCTCAGGAGAGTTGGATAACCTCCCAAAGTCCTACAGACTAAGTACAAAAACTAGTGAGCTCTAACAAAGTGTTGTTGAATTAAATTCTTCAACCATTTACAATTTTCATGAAATATTTTGCTAAAAAGTTTTAAATAAAATAACACGCTTTTGTAGCACCGGAAACAACTCAAGAACGACTAAATTGCACGCGTACAAAATTTTGAGTTGCAACTGAGCTTTTTGTTATTTAAAGTTAATGGATTTTTGTTGACATAGTCGCGGAAAAGCTGCTCTTGTCAGGTGATATTTTCTCAGTTAATATGCGGGATCTGAGTTTTATGTGGTTATTTTAGTTTGATAAGGTGTGATGTTTGCCAGAGATAATCCATTTTAAATTAGTACAGTACTTCCTCGATTATCCGGCCACTGTGGGCACGTGGTTTTCGTGGACAGATGCGGATAATCGAAAAAGGCCGGTTAATTTTAATCCATAAATTTATTACCTCGATATAAAGTTTATGTTAAACGAGGTTGACATTATCAAAACAACTCGTTTTCACTTGAGATCAGAAGCCATTTTTCAACGCTACGCCTCTGTTTGATTGAAAAACTCAAAATGAAATTTGCGAGTCACTCAACAGGAAACGTCACGGTTTGTTGTCAGCCAAGTCAAAGGAAAAATAAAGGTTGTAGAAAGCAGTCCATGGAGGAAAACTATCTCGTTCCAAATTGAACAGCGTGGCAACTGCGCACGAACAATTGGCGACTTGGTCATTGTTTTTTTTTCTGATTTATGTCGTGGTAAGTAAAGATTGAACAGTCAGGCGTGTGAAGTGGACTAGATGTGTTCGTTATTTTGATGGGTAGTTTGGTGACGTGTTTTCTATAATTTGAACGGTTGTGGCGTGGCAGAAATGAAATTAAAATCTTCATATCAGGGTGGATAATAATAATTTTTGAGCACTGCTATGGCCGGATAATCGAGGGACGGTTAATCGAGGAAGTACTGTACTACACATTTTGTACGTAAAATAAACTAGCTTCTAGTACAATTACAACCACTTCCTGATCTTTATCGTTCGCTGTCTTCTTAGTAAATCTAGTGTATATTTGTTTTTCAAAACTAATTTGTCGATAGCTCTCACGAACTATTGAAAAAGGAAACTGTCGGTAAATCCTTACTTGCTCTGAAGTGTTCACTGACTTACAAGTTCTCCTATAACCTTTGTCAACCTCGTACCCAGGCTCATTTTACTGAGGTAGTGAAATGAGCCTGGGTACGAGATTGAAACTTTGTGTGTAAATTTTTCAGTCAGCTCAAAACTCAAGAGCTTTATTACCGTTCCAGAAGTATTTTTTGTTGCATCTTTTGGAGCTTTTTGATGCATGAGTCCATGAAATTTTTAAATTTAAAATTTAAAAATTTTGATTTCCAAAACCACTCTTTTCAAGAAACAATACAATACAATACAAAACAATACAATACATATTTATTTGCATTTCATTCTTATACATTAATGAATTAAAATTTTATATTTTCTTATTATGTTAAAATTTATAGTGTGAAAAATTAAAAAGAACAGATGTTTATTTAAGGAAATGCCTACGGTCTAGAAGAACCGTGAGTTTTTCGAGTTAGACACTAGACTTGTTGTGTTTTAATTATTTAGTATAGCTCTCACTCAGCAACAAATGCGGACACATAAAAAGCAAGACAAATAGCAACAAGGTCATAAGTAATGAAAACTCTCAACAGGGGGGGCAAATCCTATATATCAGTTACCCGGGCTTATTTGGCGCTGTAGAACCTAATGCGGAGAAAACAAGATCTACCACCGCCCCCTCCCATTCTTTCCCCCTCTCTTCCGTAATTCCCTTTTACTTACGACAGTTACAAGTTATTTTTCATTGTACATGTGGTAAAAAGAGTGTTTAGTTTGTTGTGACATCATAATCGCGTCATTTCACAGCTATAGCTAGCCTTACAGTTTTTTAGTGTTTTAGGCTAAATCTTTTTTTCTTTTTCAAATTAATATTCAGAAATCACTTCTAATATAATTCAACAGTTAAAATATTTAGAGTTGAAAATGACGTTAAATGACGTCATTGTTCGATGTTTTACTGGCAAAAATCATACTAGTGGTTGCCTTGGTAACACAAACTCCTATTACACCCTTAAAATAAAATATATCCACTGAAATGAAAAAAGTTGCAAGCTGCACTATAAAATATTATTTTTTTGTTCTGGAAATATATTGAAAACAAAATACAGCATTGCCAGTTTAGCTTTGGACACTCACTTTTACATAACGACAATGGGAAAAACACAACGTACACCATTTTACTTTATAAAATAACCAAAATGGTATACACGCTGTGATTGGTTAAATAACTGTGGTTTATTGTGTCGGTAAATCACAGTTGGAAATTGGAAAGCGCAAAAACATTAATAGTGTCCCTTATTTGTTTCAAAAACATGACCGCTAAATATGATGACCTTTGGTATTGTAGTTCATTGGCGAAATAGGGAGGCTCCGAAAATGTTTGAGTAGGTTTTAATTTTCAGCCAGGCAAGGGTGCATGAACAACTGGCCCTTACGCCGGCTGTTCATTTTTTGCTGGCTACACCGCGCTGATGAGGTCCATGATAAAAGGACGAAACAGCTGTCAGCGGTTACATTTGCTGGCTTATTCCAAACTCTTAGTCACATTCGTTCACTGACATGTTGATTTTTAAGTAGTGTATCAGCCACAACAACAACAACAACAACAATTTTTATTTCCACAACCTTTGAATATATAGTACATTCATTGAAAACATAAATACAAACTTAACTATGGTGGTTGGAAACCCGAAATAACTATAAAAAGCTAATCTAGTCGGGTGCCCATTCTAGTTTAAATATACT
>JAOBBB020210178.1:0-11677 GCA_025331005.2 Zoanthus gigantus
AACTCAATAAAATCAAAAGCTTTCACATTTTATCCACGAGCTGGCACAAGTATACGCTCCTAGAGCGTCTTGTTTTAGTTATATCAGTGTGAAATCCTGATGAGTTTTACCGTGTATAAATAAAGAATCTATCTATCTATAACTTATGGTCCCTCAAATCATTTGATGTAAAACATGAAACAGTACAAAACAAAGCTAGGAAGGATAGGAAGTAAACATGCCACGCATTTTCGCTATTTTTAAAATCTTTTCAAGGCCAAACAATTTTGAGTATTTTCAAGGTGCAGCAAGCATCCTGAAGTCTTATAAAACATTATACGGCAAAAAACGTCAACTAAACATTCCATTTGTAACACTGGCCTCGATCCCGTCCCGCACGAACATTCCGCTTTTTATGCTTAAGCTCTCTGATGTTTACATTCCAATACCGCAATTAAATCTTCTTAATTTGCAGCCCTGGGGCCGCTTCCTCGAAATTTCGATTAACTTAACTAATCCTGGATTAAGATAAAATTCAAAGACTAATTTTTTCATAAGTAAAGCTTTGTGATGCTTACAAAATACTGTTCAGATAAATATGTTAGATCCAAAATTCCAGCCCAAAGCAAGCTATAGAAGGTAGGACACAGGAACATGGATTAAAAAGTTAACTCTGGGTTAACACTAATTGGATTTTGAGGAACCGGGTCCAGAAGTATAAAGTTACCTTGATAAATCATGGATAGTGCTCAACAACTGAATATTAAGTTGTACGAATGAACACCAAATTTGTTGTTATACTCACTCTGTTTTTTCATCTTCTTCAAACATGTATGAGGACGCTATTGCCAGCATACTTCCATCGTGGCTGAAGGCGAGGGAAGATATTGTGGTCGGGTATCTGTGAAACTAGAAACATTCCAAGAGTTTTAAAAATTGATTCCTTAAGTAAAATATCTAGACAAAAATTCCCATGACGGGTTCTGCCATGAGAGTTGTAGATTATCCGGCAATCGAGGAGCTAGTCCACTCAACTAAAGCGGACCAACTACTAAGCTATTTAATTTGATTCTATTTTGTCCAAAAATTGAACAAAACAAAATAAAGCAACATTTCTGGTCAAAATTAGTTTAGGAAAAATAGAGCTGTTCTGTACATGCATATTTCTCATAAATTGTCGCACGATTCTCTGCCAAAATATCTGCATGTATAATCAACAAGCACAGCTCCCATTCTTGCACTGTTGGTAACTTGCAACTGGCGACACATGACCTGTTGTAACCAGGAAACTTTCCCTCCACGGGCAGGAAAAAGTCCTGGTTGTTTCAAAATTTGTGACAAACGTTTTCTAGTACACACAATAACAGTAAAAACATCTTAGACATGAAACCGCACAAAGATGGTCGTTAAACTTCTCTCTGAGCGATAAAATAAAGAAATTCATTAGACTACTAAAATAAAACTATTATAACCCCAAAAAAACATAATATTGGCAATAATTTTTATCACGGTATGTAATATCTTTCTTCTGTTTGAAACAGAAATCAACAATACTTTAAGATTCTTGAGTCTTGATTTTGAAATGTCGCATCTTTAACATGTTTTTGAGCCCACAATATCTTTAAAGCACTGATTTTGTCTATAACACGTGTAAGCAAGCACTCAAGAGTAAAGAGAGTTCTGCCAACCAGTTGAAAAAGAAACATGTTTGAAGCAAATTGTTCAAAGATGACAAAAGCATCGCACTCTCCTTGCTTTACTTTATAACTTGGCGGGAGAAGCGCAATACAGGTATATAGTATGCTCCATTTGCGTTTGAAAGTTCGAGATTTTTTTGAGCAGGATTCAGAATAGTTCGTTTTAAAAAAAAACAAAAAATCAATTTTGAGTAGTTTAATTAAAAGAGAGGCGAGAGATTAATATGAGGTTTGGAGGTTGAGTGAGAACTAAAGATGATAACCGCCTGGCACAGGTCCCTAGATTCATAGCGCGTTTTCTTGTTTAATTCTTCTCCGCGTTCTCACCTGGCATAACCTTTTCTTGTTGAATCCATCCCAGATATTCACAAATCCGTCAGATCCTCCTGTGGCAAAAGTGTTATGTCTAAAAACAAAAAACAAACATTACAGGAAATAAATTTAGTACCAAAGGGTTTTCAAACCTAGTGATATTACAATTCCATTGCTTTAAAAATAGTAACCAAATAACAGGTCACTATAGGATCCAGCAATACAGTTATAAATATGGACGATCGATTAGCAGGCTTGTTAAAATTTTTAAAACATACACAACAACTATTAGCTTTGCAAACATGTTTCGGCAGCGTCTTCTGCCTTCATCAGTACTTTAATGAATTAAGATACTAGTAAAGTTTATATAGAATACAGTGTTATAAATACTGGATAATGGAATGTTCAGAATACAATGGTATTTACAGTGTAAGTTTTAAATTAAAGTTATAAATATAAAGTACAGAAATTTTATGAGTCACTTGTCAACAGCAAGTAAATTATCTAGGCGCCATCAAGTGAACTCTTTACACACCTTGCAAGTGCGAAACACGTGTAAATTCAATGCCACATAAAGTGTGAGTTAAATCATAGTCTTAAATCTTTCCCTTTTACATTTAAGAAACTTCAAACCAAACTAAGATTTACAAGGCGTCTCATTGTTTATTTCATTCTAATTTTTGTAAGTGGGGAATCCATGAGCATCGAAATCGTCGTCGTGGAAAAAGTGCAACAAATAGTTATTTTATCCAATCAAATCACTGCTCATCTAATCGATTAAAAATCGTTGAGAAATATTGAAATGATTCTTAATTGTTCGCGATTTTAGCCAATAATGTTTGCCGTATGAAGCCAACGGAATTTGGGACACTCCACGAGCATCCAAAGGATATTTTAATTATTGAGCTAAAGCTAAATCCTTTACGAGTCAAGTGGCCCATGGAGCCGGCGCTTATCTCCGGTTTCTGTAGTGTTAAGCAAATGAGAGCCTTTCACCCCTCCCCCTTCCTGGACGGGACACTAAACCATCGCAGTTAGCTCACAGCAGACGCTGGTACTCTTTTACCTTCCCCGAAAGGATGGAAAGCTGAGTTGGCTTAGGCAGAAAATAAGGTTGCATAAATATTCAAATCTCGGCAGAGTCGAGGATCGAACTGGGAAACTTGTGACCGGAAAACAGAGATTTTACCAAATGCACCAACCATGCCCGCCCATTTTGATTATTGAGGACTGATTATATTCCAAGTTTTTGAGCCTTGAAATGGTATACTTGACTTAATGTATTTGTTCGAGATCAAATTCTAAATGTCCACAACTTTTTACCTCTCTCACTGGCACTTAAGAGACGCAAAGTTAAGAACAGCTGCCAATCTATACCTTGGCCTTTTAACATGCAACTCCATCAAGCGTAATATCACTTGTTAAAGACTGCAAAAGAGTCGAAAGCTTGTGGACTTTCAAAATTTGACCACCAACGGATATTTTACTTTTTAACCTCCAACGGATATTTTACTTTTTGACCTCCAACGTATATTTTACTTTTTCTATAATGAAAATATATCTATATTCATCAATGGCTTTTTGAAATGTATCAACAATTCTCAAAATTAAATGAATTCCAAACCGTTTTTATAGAAAATTTGCTCATAGATGTGCCTTTGATTGCAAAAGCTAACTCATTCTGAGTGGGAAAGCAATTAGGAATTAGGTAAAATGTAATGGAGAAATTCAACTTGTAGCCATCTGAAACAGTACAACTATTGATCGTACTTTTCGTGAACATCCGGGACTTATGTCAAATACCGAACTAAAATGAGCAGTGGCAAGTCGCTTGAACAAGATCTTAATTACACAAATCGTGATTGATAATCACTGTACTTCTTGATCAGCAATGTACATAGATTTTGGTGAAAACGGCTCAAACTGGCTCAACTGTGAACCGAGTAATCCAAATTTGGCAACGGCTGACGAACACAAACAAAAAGCTCAAAAAGCTTTTGACGAACACAAACAAACAAGCTTTTGACGAACACAAACAAACAAGCTTTTGACGAACACAAACAAACAAGCTTTTGAAGAACACAAACAAAAAGCTCAAAAAGCTTTTGACGAACACAAACAAACAAGCTTTTGACGAACACAAACAAACAAACTTTTGACGAACACAAACAAAAAGCTCAAAAAGCTTTTGACGAACACAAACAAACAAGCTTTTGACGAACACAAACAAAAAGCTATATTTAAGTCGTACTAGTGTAAAGTTGCACTGTTGAATAATAGTTGTGTTTTGTTGCGTTTATTATGACTCACACATTATGGAATGAAATGGCATTAACTGGATAAATCAATTCCATGCCATCCTCTTTGATTCTGTGACACTTGAATGCATATTTCTTTTTCTGCACTTCTGGGCTTGGATCAAAATACTCCACTGCCACACGGCCTTCAATGGAACTCAAAACGTAGCCTACATACACAAAAACATAATTATAATAATTCATTACTAGAAGTAATCATTGTTTAGTTGACTGTGTTTCAACTGAGTATTACAGGAATCCCAAGATTATGTGTTGCGTTCTCCAAACGTCGAACGCAATTCGCCATGTTCTAAATGAGGAGAGAACTGGGTTCGAGTTGGGCCCTCAAAGCATCTATGGATTGATTGGATGGACAGAGGTGCCATATTGTCAAAGAAGAAAGTGGATGTTTGGATGTTCTGATGTTTTTTTCGGTTAATTGAACTGATTTTGTCTATTTTCGGCCTTCTTCCCGCTTTCTGCCATACTGTTTACGAACCGACTGTCCATCAAATCAATCCATAAATGCTTTGCGGTCCCAACTCGAACCCGTTCTCTCCTTGTTTAGAACATGGCGAGTTACTGTACTGGATTAGGATTTTATGATTAAGGTTTCGATACAAACTAGAAGTAATCCTAGATGAGTGAAGTGCATTCAATTATTCATTAAGAGCTCGAAAATGCGCTGAGAGCAAACACTAAACACGAAACTGAGTTACGAAAACTTTATTTCTGCTACCGTATTTAATTCCGAAGTATAGGTCAACCCCTATTTTTTAGGGTAAAAAAATTCCACGTTTTTAAAATCCGGTGTATAATTGCTCTTGTTGGAGACCTTAAAAAGCACAAAAGCCAGCAAGATCACGGTAAAACAAAGATATGAACAACTCAATAAAATCTGAAAAATATCATTTAATTGGTCATTATTTTCTTTTATTGTATTTGGTGGCTCCTAAAGGAGCCGTTTGTTTTTAAGCTTTCTCAGCTAGAGAAGCCAAGACACTCCTCTTCTTCTTCATCGTAACTGTCGAAAATTTGAACACATTTAGCAGCTTTAAAAATGTTACCGGTGTAAAGTCGAGGCCAATAATTTATGAGGCCAATTTTTAGGACGCAAAGTCTCGACTTATGCAACGGAAAAGAAGAATTATCATGATTTCATAAAACGGATATTTCTTCAGCTAATATGTTTTACAATCAGCTATAAAACTTGTCTATTCTTATACAAATGACAACTACAAGCCACGAGGTGTGTGACATTGGCACTGTGAAGTGAAAAAATGAGGTAAATTATTCAAGATGGCGAAAATGCAGACATACGACAAATTAAAATCAGTACCACAAATGGTCACCATTAAGTACCATAGGAATCCCAAGATTATGATTGAAAAGCAAAGCACAAAAACAGAATCCATAAATTCATTTATCCCTGAACAGCTAACAGTGTTGAAGTGAGTGTTGCCAAGCAGGATTAAACACTAATTTAATATCATTGTCAAAGTTTTGAATCCCATTCTCGTAGTTGAATAATTTAGAGTAACTGAATGCCCTAGTGCAAAAACAGCTTAATCTGTAAGTCTTGGTTTAAACTAAATTTGTTCAGAGATAATATCGTAAATTCCGGTGTACAAGCACAGAATTTGACACCAAATTTTTGATACATAGTTTGGGAGTCGGCTTATACAACGAACATCAAGTTTTGAAAAACAGAAAAAAGAAAAATGATCCATATTTATTACTTTTTTGGCATAAATCAAATATTGTATAAATAATTTCAACTATGACAAGATGCCGACAATGCAAAGTACGCTGTTCATGAAAATTAATCTACAAGACAACGTAAAAATACTCAACTGCAAAATAAGAATTCTGGTTAGCCATTTACACACACTCAAGTTCAGCTTTCTATGCTGATATAAAAAATAGTTTGTGATCTCAATTAAGCTTCCAAAAGCGGGGTCGGCATATACAGAGGGTAATACCCAAAACCCATTTTTTTGGCCTTGAAAACAGGGATCGGCTTATACAGAGGGTAATACCCAAAACCCATTTTTTTGGCTTTGAAAACAGGGGTCGGCTTATACAGAGAGTAATACCCAAAACCCATTTTTTTGGCCTTGAAAACAGGGGTCGGCTTATACAGAGGGTAATACCCAAAACTTATTTTTTCGGCCTTAAAACAGGGGTCGGCTTATACAGAGGGTAATACCCAAAACCAATTTTTTTGGCCTTGAAAACAGGGGTCGGCTTATACAGAGGGTAATACCCAAAACCCATTTTTTTGGCCTTGAAAACAGGGGTCGGAGTAGACAGGGGGCCGGCTTATACACCGCGATTTACAGTATATCAATTGACAGTAGTTTGAATGAAGCATGTATTTTCAGATGAAAAGCGACAGTTAGCAAGGAGTGTTACATAACACTGTGACATTTATTAGTAACAATAAAATTCCTACAAATCTAAAATGGAACCTTAAAATGACTTAATAGTCGAAAACGTTTGTTTTTAAAACTTTTATACCATTTTAATACTTTAGGCTACGTTTACACGCTGCGGGTCAAATTTTTGACCGGTCGAAAATTTGCACAGTACATACTGTACTGGAGGATGCAAAGAATCGAGCGAGATGGAGAGTGAGAGTGGGAGAGATTGGTGGCAGAGTGGGGTAAATCCGGCCACCCTCGTTTACGGTGATAAAACCGGATCATAACTGGATTGATGATGATACTGTTTACACGGAACCGTCTGTTTTTTTTTTTGCACTAAAATACCTTTCATTAACAAGAGACTGGCTATTCTGGGATTGCACTTAGTGCAATTTACAAATTCTGTCAGCCATTTACCACGAGAAAATGCGCTATGCGACCTCGTCAAAAACCTCTACTGAACCATTCAAAGGTTTACCCGGTTGAAGTGTTTACGTGTACCACAGATCATCTTCTTGACGGCTCCAGACAAAAATTTGACCTCGATTTTGCAGGACGAAAATTTGTACGGCTAGCCGATCAAATTTGTACGGTTCGGCGGGTTCCGTGTAAACGAAATGCCAAAACGTACAAATTTTCGACCGGTCAAAAAATTGACCAGTACCGCGTAAACGTAACCTTAATATATTAATATTTTACTGGTGTTTTGAATGAATACAATATATTGAAAAAACACTTAATAGTTTGTTAGGAAATACAGAAGACCTTCAAGTTTAAGGTCGAGGATTGTATCACGTGATTAAAGTTTAATCACGTGATACAATAAACGTTTACTAAGTAATACATTTTACTTAATTAGAGTAGGAAGCTGTAATCGGTATTCAAGACAAAATTCAACTAAATACTCTGCGATTGTTTGTATCTGATCAGAATTGTGATACTGATTTTTGTCGTATGTCTGCATTTTCAGCGTCATCTTGAATACTTTACCTCACTTTGTTACGACACATACCGATGTCACACATCTCGTGGCTTGTAGTCTTCATTTGTATAAGTTAGAATAGACCAGTTTTATAGCGTAAAACATTTTAGCGGAAAAGTTTTATTGTTTATTGCTGCATTCTTATCAACATATTACCTTGTTTGTTTGGAAAGCACTGGATGCATCTTGTTTGATATTTCAGACTGGATTCTCTTCTTTGCTGTACATAGCCCTGTCAAATGGTTTATAATTAATAACTAGCTGCTTTAGTCCAGACCAATTGAATTTCCCGTTTTACGAACCTGTCCAACTGTTGTTCAGATGGTTCGAAAAAATAAATATAATTTTATGTAGATACTTTAAAAACTGAAGAAAAAAACAACAACTGACAATTACAAAACAGGTAAAATCATACTTAAAGGTCTATGTTTGCGATTAGGACAAATTATTTGCTTTACAATAATTAAATAAGTTTCAAGACAAGAGTGTCAATTTGTTATTAAGGTCACAGTGAAATTATCCTGACCACTTGCAAAAGGTTTTAACGGAGTATAAAAAAGTTTTTAATTAATGAATTGTTAAAACTTCATAAAGAAATTCTTTACGAGGACTCTTTTGTAAATCACTTAGCAGTGAAATTGATCTCCTCAATAAAGATTATTATTATTATTATTATTATTATTCTACAATCTTATTTAATATATTTAAAGTACACCTGCAATCAAATGGCTTTCCTAACACAACTAACGCCTTCTCCTTAAAATTCAAATGGCTTTTTCTATCGCTTTAAATAGTTTCTCAAACCCGAATGGGGGAAACATTTCAAGATGCTTTCTTAAACCCTTTTCATGAACAGTTTTAATGCTTAACTAACGGATAGCTAACGCTTTTAGTCATTCTAACACATTAACCAATAATGTAAGAAATCCAGTGGAAGGTCACAAATGTATATGACCATTATCTGGACAATTGGTATATGACAAATTTAAAGATCCAGTGAAAATAAGATTTTTGTTTCTATGCCTTTCTAATAAACTTACCATATTTCTAAGATCCCACACCATTACACGTCTTCCAGCCTGAAAAAGAAACATTAGTACCGTAGTTACTGATGTTCTATACTGACAGTACAATTTCGATCATTATTACAGGGCTTGAAAATTATTTCCAATGCCTCCTAGCCATGGGCTAGTAGGTACAGAAATTTACTAGCCCTGATCTTACATCTGCTAGCCCAATATAATTTTAGTGTTTACACAAGAATGGCCAGTGGATGAGCAATCGTTAACGTTCTGTTCACTTTAACAAGATAACTAATAATTCAAATATAAACAATAAGATATTTCAATATTTGTTCAGCTCTGGATATTGTCTGCAGGCTTTGCAAAACATTACGTTGTTTGGTTCGTCAAACTCGACCCACGTCCAAGTTTTCTTCCAATGTGAAAGAAAAGATCTTGTTCTTGCTTTGTTGTATTTCTTATTTTTTTTCTGCACTTGGTCAGGGACATTAAGACTATCATTAGACCCCCTTTTGTTTGAAGGTTGTTCTCGCGAGAAATAATTGTAAAGACTCATACTGATAATCACATTTACAAAAAAACAAAGACGTGTACTCGTCAGCATGCCTAGCAAATCTCAGTACCAGACTTCGGCGGACAACACAGCGCCTGGAACATAAATCATTAATCGTGACGGCGAAAATTTAACTTCGTTAATCGCGATGGCAAAAATCACTTCTTGAAAATTTGAAATTAGATTTTCCTCAAACACACCTGGCCTGTGAGCTGTTAGGTAAAGTAATGATAAAAGATTTTTCTTAATTTTCTTTGAAAAAAATTGTTAACAATAACATTAAATACTTGCTAGCCCATCGGGCACAAATACTCGCAAAACTGCTAGCCCGACCTAAAAAATTACAGCCCCGGGCGTCGGGCTAGTGGATTTTTCAAGCCCTGTATTATTTTTTTTGCAGAAAGTTGAAAAAAACACATATTTTCAAAACTCTATTGCATCAAACAAGCTCTGAGTGTTTAAATATATATGTACTGTATATGACAACAATCACACTAAACCCCTGATTTCTTTCAGTTATAATTCAAATTGAGAAGCTAACGATTAACCCTAACCCCATTATAGTGGCTTCGAGTTAGCTACTAGCATGTTTGTGCTATCTATACTCACAAAAACCAGTTGAACCACTTGCAAAAACTTATCAAAAGAATCATCCATTTAAAATGGATATTTTCTAGAGGTATATAATAACCAGCAGGATTGTGGATGAATTATGAAAATCCAAAAGAACCATTGTTATACAAAAATAACATGAAAATACACACTCTTAGTAACAAAGAAAAATTAAAAATCCTTCAACAATTAAAATGCAAAATTGAAAGAGAGGGTAAAAGACCCTAACTATCCCTTCTTTTTGAGGCACTTAATCATGTGGAATAATACTATCAACTTACAACAGTTATTTTGTTGAAATTAATATTGATTTTTATAATACCATACTTGTCATTTATAATTTTTACTGAAAAGTAAATTATTCATTTGAAAGTAAAAATTATTATGCAATGCTCTTAACAGAACCAGGTAAAGCCTTGTTTCCATATGAACTGTAACAGTTGGCGACGGTCTGCGATCTCGATCGGTAACCAGTTTGCGTCATGTCCCAGCCATGTGGAAACACTTAAAACGTTGTCTGGGACGGTCTGCGACACACAATATGAATGATCGGAAGAGTTGAACTTAATTTTACTTTCCTGACCATTACAACCACGCCGACAAAGAAAAATGTTATTTGGAACATGTGTCTGGGACGGTCTGTGACAATTGGCTACATGTCATTGTTTCTCTTAAATCATGTGTCAGTAACTGCACAATGAGAACTAAGACTTTTGCCACTCATTTCAAACCTGACATGTTTTCAGTAAAATCCAAAATTTCATATCATCTGTTCCAAGAATTCACAAGCACCTCAACTGTTTTTGTTTTCAGTAGTCAAGTTTGTTAAAGTAGTTTTGTCATGTCGATGGCACACAGGTAAGGTCAATAGTTTACTTTGATATTTGCAAATTTGTTTTCTTTGATTTCTTTTCAAGTGCACAGAAAAGACCCATATCGAAATGTATGTATGATTATGGTCATCTTTTAGTGTGGGTCTTCCGCTAATGTTGTCACCATAATCAAGCAAGAGAAACAGAACTTGAGCTTTTGCTGCATGGCATTAAGGGATTCACAATTATATTTTTGTCAACCAAGAAAAAATAACCCTGTTTTAAGACTGGGCTTACCACAGGAAGACCAACAAAAAGGACATTTTAAAATCAAAAGCAAAAACTTTAAAAATCACAAAAATGTTACATAAAGCACAAAATCTTCATAAAACCACCTTACAATACAGTAAGTGACATGAAAATTAAAAAAAAAAGACTTTCAAGTTCTGAATAAAAAAAATTATTTGAGCTTAAAAGGAAAATCTAAAAATTCAAGGAATTTCAAGTGATACTCAAATGTTTTAATTATTATGAATTTCCCCATTTGTAAAGTAGAATCAAATCAAGCCAAGCAATCATTCATCATCATAATATACAACAGCTGCATTGTACAGTAGAGATATTATACAGTATGTACAAACAACCAACTCACTGTGCCAACAACAAGTCTTTCATCTGCTAAGTCCATGGTGTATACCTGGAATATAATTATAACATTATTATTATTTTAAATTATTAGTATGAAAATTTATTTAAATCTAATTTTATCCTGAAACATTCATTAAACCGATGCTTACCTTTTCTGGTTGGTGATAGGTTCCAGAAGGTTGGGACTGCCTCGGATCCCATAACTTAATAGACTTGTCCCAACTTCCAGTTATTACAACTCCTACAGAAAACATTGCATTAAACTAGTAGTAATCAAAGATTAAAAAAGTGCGTTTGATCTGTAGCTCCCGAAAAATTTATTGTATTGATTGAGAGA
>JAOBBB020210274.1:0-11673 GCA_025331005.2 Zoanthus gigantus
AACTAAGTACTAGCAAGTATATACACCCAGGCCCGTGACAGTGCGAAAATTTTGTTTGGGGGGGGGGCCTATGGCAGCATTTTTGTACCCAGACCCTTCTCAGCTTATAAAGTGTAACAATGTTTCTGTTCAATGGTAACAAACATGTTTATATGGGATGGAAATAATATATTTTTAACATTTTAATTTTCATTGACTATTGACTGTATTTCCACATTTCCTACCTTGAAAAAAATCTGGGGAGGGCAGGGTCCCCACAGCTCCTCCCCAGCCACAGGTCTGAAATGAGAGGTATAACTTGGCAACTAATCAAAGTCAACTAATGAATACAACATGAATGTTTTGAAGTTTCCCAATTAACTGAACATTTTTCCAATACAAACTTTTTTATAAAAGAACAACTTTATAAGAACAATGAGTCTCAGTCTCTCAGAATGGCTAAAAATTAAGAACAATATAAGAAAATGCTCAGGCTGAGATGTTCGCAATGTGCACAGTAAAAACACAGAAGCACTGTTTTCCATGTATTACTTACTGGGCCCTGGAGCCATTAGCCTGTAGTTAAGTTGAAAATGGGTGGACACAAAACAAAGACCAAAGACTAAGATCCAAAAATGAAGATCCCTTCAAAATAGTTTTGAAATCACTTAAAAAAGGCTCAAACATAATTTTTGATTAAAGCAGAACAAGGAGCAACAAGATTTGCGTTTTTCTATTGATTTTAACCAAGATCTTTTAAAATTTCAACAACATCCCTATCCCCCCCCTCATCCAAAAAAAAAAACTTAACAAAGACCCCCTTCGAATTCGTCTTGAAATCACTCAAAAATCAACCCTGGCCAAAAATTTTAAAAACAAACCTTTTATTTGTATTCTTACAAACCGACCAACTTCTGTAAAAACTTTATTTCAGAAACATAGACATTTTCTGGTACCCATTGGCATTTCCAGAGACATGTGAGAATTCCTGGAACTAGGTCACGTGATGCGTGAGGAAGAATTCGAATTTCGACCGCCATATTGTGTTTGAAATATAGAACTATGAAAAAAAATGGCTTCAATAATTTAAAAATAAGCAATATTTACCTTTTATTTTCAAGAAACTGGATAAAGTAAGGCAAGTGGCTTCAAGGTAGAAAGTTTTTTAGCTGTCATACTAAAGAAGTAAGTCTGCCATGACGAACTAATTTTATAATGTTCACATTGATTAATGATAGCAATATTAATTTAGTTTATTTCCAGACATTTTCAAAGAGAAGTAAGACATTTTCAAAGAGAAGTAAGTTTTTAAAACCCTTGAATGGTTACAAATTAAAACTTTATTAGCGCTGTAAATCTCTTCAGTTAGTTTTTCCACTTGCTGCTGAAAAGTAAATTTTCATGATTGAGAAACATGGCACAAAGTTCTCCGCGTTCAGTCACGGACTTGTACCGGTTTCAAACTTTGGCAGAACATAAATTATACTGGAGTGTTGTGTTCATGGTGAAGTTATAAACTTTCCTTTTCGCCCTTTAACGGTTGAAACAGAAGCAATTGATAGCAGTAGGTTTTTGGGTCTTTTCGCTTCGTCGAAAAGCAGCCCAATGCAGGCAAAAAAATCACACCTCCAGTGCTGAATTTTGTAGTCGTCTTGATATTAACTATAATAGTGTTCATTTATGTTAAACACAATTGACAGAGTGGATTTTAAAACTAGATTTTACTTAAGAACGAAAATTTATTTTATTGCCTTCCATATTTACATTTGCTTTAATTTCTTTTGGTATGTTTGTATTCAATATTGGAACTCATTAGAATTTATGACCTTGTTGCATCGACTTAATATTTAAAAAGGTTTTCTCTGACTTCCCTTTTCAGGATATCAAGTCTTATTTGATGTATTTTATTACACATTGCCAATATTGAGGTACTCATTTTTTCATATTAGTTGAGATTTTACAAATTAAATAACACATATGCACATATCAAATACAGATAGCACAAGCGTGCAGGCTCACATTTATTTATGGTAGATTTAAGGGGTAATGCCCACTACCAATATGCATTAGTGCCCATATTAGTGACTTCAAGTTGGCTACTGAAAAACTAGTGCTATCTATACTTGACGTTAATCTTTACATGTACAGCCACATCCCACAAACTTTATGCGTTCACTTTTAATGCACATGTGCAAAAGGTAAACAGAAATATTGAGGTATTTTTAGGCATTTGTTTCCCAGAAAGTAGGGAAATTTTTGGTTCAGTTAGAGGGAGAATTTTTGTGGTGTACTAAAACTTAGTGAGCTAATAACATCTTTGAAAAGCTGACACATTGTCATATGAAGAAGATGCTACTCCACAATTAACATTGTCTTCAGAAAATGAGGTATGTATAATCAGTTTTTTGTTCCCATTGATATTTATATTTCTGTATTGTTTTTAAAATGCACATTGCTGCATGCAAAGATCTATCAAATACAAATTATTTTGTTTGTTTTCCTTCTAGATCTTTGAAACACTCTGCTGTTTATGTACAAATTTAGTGCATTTTGATATTTTTTAACATTTTCGTAGTTTGCATTTTACATTTCTCACTATACCATAGTTCTTAATCCTTTGCATTGAACTCTCATTGATAGTGCAGATTAAATTTGATAGTTAAGTGAAAGCTGCTCTGTGTATAGCTGACATGCATTCAGTTCTTCCCACAAACATTATCTGTCCAGTAGTCTTGTTGGTGTTGCCATATTCTCAATGTGGAACTTGTATAGATTTTGTCATTGTCAGAAACATAATTTATGTCTTGGCAGTTTATATAATTGGTGCTGGTCTCTCAATGTATCGCTCATGTAATGTCAGTTCTTCTCATAATATCCTGTAGAGGTAAAAGTTTGTCAACTCTCGCTATAATTTTACAGCTGATAGAAATTCTGTTCTTGCCATAGACAGTGTCCTTGAAGTTTATCTGACAGGTGTAAGTCTACCCTCATTGTAAAGGTGATTAAACATTGTGTGCACATACAGTGCATCTGATAGAGGTTGGTCTAATCTCATTGTGTAGCTCATAATTATAGATTCTGTTTTTGCCATAGAAAAAGTCTGTGCAGTGTATCTAACTGGAGTTGTTCTACTCTCATTGTGTGTCTTAATTATCTCATTAGATTCTGTTCTTACAATAGACAAAGTCTGTGCAGTGTATCTGACTCAGTGTTGTTGTTCTACTCTCATTGTGTATTCTCATTAGATTCTGTTCTTGCAATAGACAAAGTCTGTGCAGTGTATCTGACTGTTGTTGTTCTACTCATTGTGTATTCTCATTAGATTCTGTTCTTGTCATTGACAATGTCAGAACAGTATATTTGATGAATATTTGACACTGAGGTGTTAATCAACTCTCGTTGCATAGCTGATAAAGATTCTGTTTTGTCATAGACAAAGTCTGTGATGTGTATTTGATAGCTGTTGGTCTACTCACATTTTATGAGTATGTAATCATACGGTGATCATACTTTCATTGAACTAGCTCCAACGTAGGTTCTCTTCTAGCTGCAGACAATATCAGTGTTGTGTATCTGATAGCTGTCGCATTATATAGCTGAAAATAAAGAATACATTCTCTTCTTGCTGGTGATGTTTGTGCAATGCATTTGATACAAGTTGATCTACTTTCATTGTATAGCTGAATATACAAACTTTCTATTCTTGCCATCGGCAATACTTTTACATTGTATCTGATTTGTCTTGGTCTTTGCTTGTCAATTGTATAGCTGATATAGATTCTGTTCATGCCATAAACAATGTCTTTGCAGTGTATCTGACAGTTGTTGGTCTTCTCTCTTATTGCTGATATACATTCTGTTCTTCACATAAACAATGTCTGTGCAGAGCTTCTGAGAGATGGTGGACGTCTATTCTCACTTGTAGCATATAATTTTATTGATTCTGTTGACAACTATAGGTCTACTCTCATTTATAGCTTTTATAGATACTGCTCTTGCCATTGACAATGTAAGTGCAGTATATCGAACAGGTGTTGGTCTATTCTTATTGTATATCTGATATAGGTACTGTTTTTTCCTGGACAATGTCTGCTGTGTATTTGATTATCATTTTGCCATTCTTATTGTGTAGCTGAATATATAGATTCTATTTTGTATTGATTTTGTTATTTGGGTGTTGTATTGATTCTGTTATTGCCCTGGACAATGTCTGTGCAGTGTATCTTACAGGAGTTGGTCTACTCTCATCTATAGCTTAATGTATAGATTCTGTTCTTGCCTTGGACATTGTCTTTAGAGTGATGTATTTGATAGGCATGGTCTGTTCTTATGTATAGCTGACATAGATTCAGTTTTGCGTGGTCTACATATTTTATAGCTGATCAATATAGATTCTGTTGCTGCCTTGGACAATGTCTACACAGTGTATCTAGATTTTTTTCTTGCCATAGACAATCATCATCATCATCATCATCAATTCAATTTTGATCTGGATTTAATCCCATAAATAAGGGTGGCCAGATTTACCCCACTCTAATTGTAATCTCTCCAACTCCCACTCCTCCATCTCACTCAATTCATGGCATCTTCCTTCTCCAAACCAACACTCTTGCTCTCCTCCACTTGCATCTTCCACGTCTTCTTTAGTCGTCCTCACTCCCTCTTGTCCTTCACTTCAAACTCCATCGCTTCTCCCAAAACATGCCCATCAGCCCTACTCAAGACATGCCTGTACCATCTCACTCCATTCACCTTTGCCATCTGAACTACTGTTTCCTTCAATCTCTACATCTCCATTAGGTCCTCTGCCCTCTTTTTCTGCATCAGTTTTGCACGACACATTGCTCTCACCATTGCTCTCTTGGTCCTTCTCAAAATTGCCATTTCATTTTCCCTAAAACAACATGTCTCACTCCCATATAACATCACCAATCTTACACATCATCATCATCATCATATTCGGTTTTCTGTCCGTTTTACATGCTGGCATGTGTTGGACAGTTTTCAGAAAATTGACTTCCAAGCTAATCTCTAGCCAGTTCTTTGCTAACTCTTCTTTCTCTCAAATCCATCTTTATCACTTCTTCCCATGTTTTCTTTGGCCTTCCTCTACCAGCTGAACCTGACACCTCAACTGCTCTGCATCTACCAACCCAGAAACTTTTGTCCATTCTCTCAATGTGACCAAACCAGCGGAGTCTACTGTTCTGAACACATCTCCCAATACTTTCCAGATTTAATCTTCCCCTGAGTTCATCAGATCTAAGTCTGTTCTAATTTATAAATTTTAGACAATTTTATTACACATCATTAATTTTATATTTTGCCTAGACTTTTATGGACGTATTTTGATATTGGTCACTTGGTAATTATGATTTGTAAAATGGCAGGGATCATTATTTTCAATGACAATTTTCTAGTTTTTTTTATGTAGTTTAATTGAATCTTTTGTAAGTCTTTTTACCTAGTATGTAATTCACTTATGTTAAGATCCAATATGTTTTAAGTCTAGCTTGAAAGTTTAGTCTTAAGTCACACATATATCTTAATAACCTTGTTTGCTCGGTCTGTCAACAACAACAACAACAACAACAACAAAAGTTTATTGTGTCTAGAATTTACATTTTTTTTTTATCTCTTTTATATATATAGTTTTAAGCATTAAATAATATTTAGGCACTGGCCCAAGCAAATAACTTGAAAGCTAAAAATGCGCTACGACCAATTTGATGGCGGGATTCTAGATAGTATTTCATGTGTTACATTACTATTCATATTTATACTACAATATGTACAATTTATAAGCAAAGAAGAAAAAAAAATCATCGTCGTCATATTCGGTTTTACGTCCATTTTACATACTGGCATGTGTTTGATGATTGGACGGTCTGTACGGGAGAATATTTGCCCAAGGTCTTTCACTGTACAGACCGAGGGTAGCGAGAGCAAATATTTTTCAGGACAGACCAAGCAAACAAGGTTATTAAGATATTTATTACATGGCTTCAGTTTTAGGTCTGTAAAAGAGAATGCTGCCTGCTCTCGTTAGCCAGAAATCGGCCAAATAACTTCCCCGTCTTGTAATAAACCAAAATTATTACATATTAACCCTTCAAGCCTCAAGCCTTTAAGCAAAACATATAGCCTCAAGGATGGGCAATGGAGAGGGGCCCCTCCCCAAGATTTTTGTTATGCTTGGACTGATCGACTTGAGATTTGGCATGAATGTTAATTGGACCTCGAACTTTCATTTAATACTAATCACATGACAATTATCTTTTTACCATGGTGACCAAGGCTCATAAAATGATGATGGCTGCCATCTTGGATTAATTTTCGATTTTTGAGATTTTGTCTAAAATTTAGAGATATTATAAGAAATGGATAGGAAATACCTTTAGAAAGTCTGTATATCTTCGCAGACGTGGATTTCCTCATAGCTGTGGTTTCCAGTACCTACTCTTGGGAGTTTGTGTGTTCCAACGTCTTTTAAGTGTAGTATTGCTCAGGTGATCTTCTAAATCTTCTATCAGGTAATCTTCTAAATCTTCTAAACAAGTTTTGGCTCGTGAGAATTTTACTTTTAATCTGTAGTAGTTTGCTTTGTTTGATTAATTCTCATTTTCTCATTACCAAATGTCTTATATTTTGTATGTGTTAGTTAAGGAGAAGTTTGGTGATAATAAATGACTGGGACTGAAAGGTTAAAGCCGGACGTAATATCGTTTCATCTACTTTCTAACAAATTACCAACATTTTACTTCAAGGATGTTGAGGACCATTGTACGCTAGTCAAGCCCCTCTGTTACTGTTTGTGTTTTAAAAGGAAAAAAACATGGATAGGAAGACAGTTTAGAAAAGTGTCTGTAGATCAGGGCAGGTAACGAGAAGGTTAGATACAGTTTAAGAACCTCCGTTCCATGAACTATAACTTTGTTTTGTGATAGTAAAATTGTTTTGAGAACTGCTCACCAGATTACAAGTCCTATATCAACTCAAAGCAGCTGACGTTTCGAACGTTAGTTATTTGTCAGAACAACGTTACTGAATTACGCCTTGTGTTAACACGCCGACTCCATTTCATTTGTTTGAAATGTACTGAACAAGTCACTTCATCACTTGACTTATAATATTGAAAAGCGGGCTTGTGGAAGTTGGATGGGGAGGGGGGATTGTTTGTTCCTATAGGGTGTGTTTATGTGTGTTTAAGAGGTGATGGAGCTACCAGATTTCGAACAGGAAGATAATTTATTGAGAATAAAATTAAACGTG
Organism: Zoanthus gigantus; assembly: GCA_025331005.2. NCBI lineage: Eukaryota > Metazoa > Cnidaria > Anthozoa > Zoantharia > Zoanthidae > Zoanthus > Zoanthus gigantus. Next base: position 7,252 of record JAOBBB020210274.1, read on the forward strand.
TATGCCCGAAGTTTCGGAATCATCGTGGTTCCGTTATCAAGGATTTTAATTCAGTAAGACATAGATCTTATTTATTCATATAAATATGCAAATGCGCTAGAATTTATTACTGGACAACTAACGTGATATATTCGAGCGCATTTGCATATTTATTTATTTGTATGAATAATATCTATGTCTTACTGAATTAAAATCCTTGATAATGGAGTCACGATGATTCCAAAACGTCGGACATAAAGGTTTATTTTTATTCTCAATGTATTCTCTAAATCTCTCTTACTAAAAGATAACACAATTAAACTTACCTTTTTCTCTGCTTCAATCAGAGCCGTTGATTGTGACAATAACGTTAGAATTTATGTTAACTTTGGTTAATAATGACATCTTTGATACTGAATTATAGATTCTGAGTTCTTCATTTATAATGATAGAACTGCCTTTGATTTTTTTTATTTAAATGTTCTCCAATATACATTTAATTATTCTTGTTGACTAAAGTGACATTTGAGCCTTGACAACGAAATTGAGGTCGACTCATGCTTTTCATCTCAAGTTTTATAAAGATGGCGAGCGGATTCGTTACATGACCTAAGTGTGTTCAATCCCTCTGATAACTTTTGCGTGTACTCATGGGAAGACAGCTTACAACACTAGTAATATGCATATGATGAAAGAGGAGTCAGGCTTGCGTAGCCATCGTTGATCACGCCTTCCGAGTGGAAGTGATGGGAGGCGTTATTGATTACCTGGACTTTGAACGTAGCCTATATTTGAAAAGAAGCCCTAAACGGAGAATGCTCTGATTGGCTACTATTCCGTTTTATAAAACTGAACAGAAATCACCGCTTAACTTTACTCAAATTATTCTTTGTTTCTTTGTATCTTGTTTGAAGAGTATTTTTGTAAAGAATTAAAACACTTTTCACGTGTTTCCCTACGTCATAGCGTGTTCTATTATTGTCTAGAAACACGCACGATATTGTTTTATTCCCTTATTGAAAGGTGTTACCACATATGATGATGATATGAAGTCTTAAAAAGGGGAGATTAGTTTTTACTTCATCAATTATCATACACTAAATTTCAGGGGCGGCGGAAAATGAAAATCCCAGGGGGGCACTTCTAATCGGGTTTACCCTATTATGTGAAAGTGTCTAGCTAACTGGTACCCTGAACTTTTTTTTTACAAAGTTGGGCTAACTCACCAGTATAAGATTCAGGCTTTTAAAATTTTGCTTCGTAGTGCTTTATTAGTTATCTCTATTTTAACACATTTTGCTTTTTGTCTTGTTCCTTAGGGTGACGACGAGAACCTCTATGCGTCAATTCAAGTGCTGCGTGATCGCATGCAAGACATTTCATACAAAATGCATTCTGAAGAGAAAAACTCAAGAAAGGCTATCAATATGCTGAGTCAGCAAACTGGCCCATCGTCAATGGAGGCACGGCAATGCCTTAACCAACATGAACACGTTATGGAGGACCTCGGAAGGCAGTTCATACAGCACCAAAACGACCTCATGAGGCTTCAGAATCTTAGGGATCAGAAGTGAGTACCATGGATGGCCCTTTTGTTTGCTTTGGTAACGGAAAGCTTTAATCCTACACTATCGTTGTTATTTATTTATTATATATTTTTTATATTCCTTTATGAATTTTATTTGTATTTGGTTTCTGTTTTGTATGGAAAAAATGCTTAATTATATTCTTTTCTATATTGTTTTTTTCTTTTTGATAAAGTGCAACATCGATATCTAATAAACTTGTATCAAAATAAAACAAAAATAAAATTTACACATTGTTAAGCATGCATCATAAATAAGAATCGCGAATTATTGCTTCGTAAATTTTACATGAGTAACTAAACTGAAATAATTTATAATCTTTATTTTTGTAAACGTCACTAAAGCCAAGTAACCTTTGCAGTATTTAACATGTTTCAATTAACCGTTATTTACAGAACGGTGGAGGTTAATAATTGTTTTAGTATATATCACACAAGCTGAATAACTAGAGAGCAAAAAAGTGCTATATTCTTGGGAATATAACAAATTAGATTTTAATATATAGCGCGCGGCGTTATGAGCAGGTGTCGATCAAGTGCAGCCTGAGTTACGGTAAGCAATTTTTTATGTTCGGTCTCGTTTTTTTTTTTTTTTTTTTTTTTTTTGCAGATAGAAGGCACATGTTTAATAGACCGGTTTCGACTTCCCAGTTGCTGCTGATTTAAATGACTGCGGATTCATTTTACAGTGTTAGCCTCGTTTTGTTGTTAAATATTCAAAAATACTTCCGAGATAAAACGAGAAGTCACACCTCAAACAATACACACAGTTGTAAGAGTGTAAAACTGCATTGGCATTTAGGAATATAAAACTTCATACTGAGTCGAAGACTGTAGAAACTGAATACGTTGTCATTGCTGTCAGCGGTAACTGCCAATTTGAAAATGGTCCATTGTTCCGGTGTCATTTTTTCAAATTTTGTTGTCTTAAAACCATCCTACAAAACATCAGATGTTGTCTTGTTTACTATGATTGTGCTCTACAAATTTCTCAAATAATGCACATGCATTTTGAATTCTCGCTATTTACCTGTGTTAAGAGAGATAAATAAATCACCGTTGAACAATGTTAAACCAATCTTTGTTGCCGTCTTTATGTTCTTCGGTACAACTTCTCCGTCCATCGAAATGATTTCCTTTTGGGAAACCAAAACGAAACGGGAAGCCATTTTGTTTCTCTGCAGCTGCTCATAGGTGAATAGCATTTTGCTAATCATCCCCGAGTTAGCGAATCAGAGTCATCCCCGCGTTAGCCAATCAGAATGCATGAAAAGTACTATCACCCTTGTGTGGCATATACTACTAAACAATGGTTTGACTACTTTGCGTCCGATTGAGACGAAACACCTTAAAACTAAACTGTATGAAATAACATTTTATAAGTGATTTAAGATTAACTCATTTGAGCATAGAATACGTTAACACTAACCTCTTGATAAAAAGTGTTTTAAGATAGTTTTAAACATTAAATTGTTTTATAAAGGCAGAAATGCTTTATTACAAAACTTAATATAAAGATGTATAGTAATACCACTGTTTATTGCCTCCATAAAAGCTTGTTCAAGGACAACAGGGATTTGTAATTTGAAAACAAACAAGTCATTCCATTTTAAATCTTTGGCATATGTTCTTGAAAATTCCTTTTGTTCAAAAAGTTTAAAAAGTGCATGTTTCCTTGAATTTTTCTTTTAAGTCAAATGGTGTTTGATAGTTTGTCATTATACGTGGTTTCGAATAATGTACACAAAATACAAAATTGATCTTTGAAGAAACTAAATTTTTGTGCCCCCATGCACATTTTATTGCTAAAACGAATGCAATGCGTTTATAATCTGGAATGTAATTAGAAATTAAGCACCGCGAGTGATTCTTAGTTTTTATAGGAGTAAAAAATAGTTAGATTAAAAGATTTAAGTTGTCGGACGTAAAAAAAAAAAAAGAAAATCAAAAATAGAAATTATGTTGTTGATTGTGTGAAAAAATAGTCCTTCAAAAGTCCTTCATTTGTTTTAGTATTTGGATCTGCAAGATTCTTTCGTAAACCAACGCACATATTGTTTCAACGTTTCCCTGGTATTTTTTTTATTTAGTCGAACGCATTTGAAACGCGTGGTTTAATCAGCTCTGGGTTGAAATGTCAAATAATTGCTGTAAGTAGCGTAAGAAGATAGCGTTTCGTCAGTTGACAAACAAAGGACTGACGCTCGAAGCGCTATCTTCAAACGTTTCAATGTAGAGTCGAGTGTATGACGCGTTTTACGTACTAGCCGCCGCACTTTATAGTTTTTTATGAAGCTATTCAGCGAGTAAACGTTGGATACTCTCACATAGCCTCAGAAAACCCGCACAAGGACGACATGCGGACTCAGCATCGACCGAGTCGAACGCCTCTGGTAACAGTCATTATGTCACACTCAGGAAATCCAACCAATCAGAACAGTCACAAGCAGCGAAAAACTTGTATGTATCTTTAAATGTCTCGAGATAAATTCACTTAAGACTTAAAACGTACATTATTAAACATAGATTAAATATATATTTCGTTAAAATTCACCAATTGATATTAAGATTCTATGAGCGATGTAAGTTTAAAATCTCTTTAAACCTGCCGTTATGAAAGAAAACAAATTCTAACACAGAATAAACAAATTCTTGAGGTTCGACTGGCCATTTTCAAAACTCCATTGTAAGGTTAAAGGTGTGTGGAATATTGAGAGAAACGAGTCGCTTTTCGTTAATGTGCCTATAACGCTTATTTTTTTATTACTTGTGCTAGCAGCCAAGCGCGGCACAAGTTTAGGTTTGCCCCGTGTTTTTTTTTTTATTTGTGTCGAGGTCTTCAGCCACTTGATGTAATA
>JAOBBB020210359.1:0-11672 GCA_025331005.2 Zoanthus gigantus
TTATGATGTATATAGGTTTATGTTTTCTTTTTAAAATCTTAATTTTCGAGGGCCACTAGTTTATCAGTTTTATTACTGTTATATGTTACCCTCGTTAAATAAAGTCTAACTTACTTACTTACTTACTGAATATTTGTGTGACCTTTTCCACCTCAGCTAACTCAGCTTTCCAATCAATCAATCAATCAATCAATCATTTATTTAGACACGTTTTGCCCAGGAGCTAGAAAGCTCGTTCAAAATTGATCCATCTGTGGTCGGTAAATGAGTATCAACATTTACTGGGAAATAACCTGTGATGGATTAGTGTCCCATCCAGGGGGAGTCAAAGACTCTTATCTGCTTAACCCAAGAGAAACTGGAGATAAGTGCCAGATCGCAGGGCCACTGGGCTCATAAAGGATTTAGCTATTCAATTAAATTGTCCAATGTCAAAGTTAGTAGAGTCGACTGGTTAGAAAATTTGTTATGTTTTTGTTCTCCTTTTCCCTACTGCAATATAATGGTGAATGTGCACAAATAACAAAAGGCTTTGAGATGTAAATATTAAGCAAACAGCAAATAGACTAGTGAAGTATCACACCTAGAGCAAAAGATCTTAGTCCTGACTGTGCACACAACATAAAACAAAGAAACACTGTAATCTTTGTAATTTGCTAAGTTTCAAACCAGTCCACTCTAACAACTTTGCGAATACAAAATGATTGCAATTTTTAATAGAAACATTCAAGGGTTTCCCTTTGTTTGTTACATAATAGAAAAAGCCGGTTACCTTCTAATAAATTCTACAGCATCTTCAAATTTCATCCCACTCTCAATAAGTGCTAGTGCCACCAAAACAGGTGCTCTGTGTATAACAAAAACAACAGTTTCAAAATCAGCATGATTACAAAACTGGGTGGTGGCACTGCAAAATCAATGTTTACAATGACCTCTATTGAGACTAAGTTTGTACTGTACATAGTGTAAACAATGACATTATGAATGATCATCACAGTTATGATTATAAATGGAGACAAAGTTTGTACTGTGGCATAAACAATGACATGAAAATGAAAAATGATCATTGTGGTTATAATTATGGACACTGAGTTTGCCCTGTGGTGTAAACAGTGATGTTATGAATGATCATTGCTGTATGATTATGGAGACTCAGTTTGTCCTGTGGTATAAACAATGATATTATGAATGATCACCGCGGGTCACTTTTTAGTTGATCCATCAAGGCCACTCTGAGGTGACAACCATCCCATCGTTTGAGTCAGAGATTTTAAATGGGTAGACCCTGTTCAAATCCCTGACTCAGACTACTGCATATGTTTTCTCCTCAGTGATTCAGGGGCAAATACACTATGCTTTGTAAATAGCCAACTACTTTACCACTTATTTGTTGGGTTTCTCAACTGAAAGCGAGGGGGATTTTACCACGATACTGAAAAGCCCCTTAAAGGAGTAACATTACATCTTTGTCTAACTAGTTTCCCACTCCTGGGATCACATGTGATATGAGTCACCTCCACTGTCATTAAGAATTTTTAAAATAATAATATTCAATTATGTTGCATCATTTGTAGAGATCTTATTGTCATGACACTGCTATATTCTGTTTAAGGACCTCAAAGCTGGAAAGCTACATCAACTTTTGCAGGTTGCACAGTAGTCAAACCCTGGACCTTACAAGTAGTTTGAATGAAATTATTTTTCACACTGATTACTAAAACCATAGAAGTGCTGAGCCTACTTTGCATACCTTCCAAGTCCAGCTACACAGTGGACTGCAATACATGACCCTGGACTTTCCTTAAATTTTTTCTTTAGTAACTTGATCCACTGATCAACTACATCCTTCGGTGGAGCAGCACCATCATCAAATGCCCAGTCCTGCAAAAATCAATAATGTTTAGATACTTGTCAAATATATACTACTACTATGAAGATACAATTTATAATTACTGAAAAATCTCTATTGCAGCTGGTTTCCAAAAGAATGTTAGGAATGTACAACCCTTATTTTTTGGCAGTCCAATTGTTTTTCATCATCTCCATTTCTGGATTTGATCTCCACCTCTACCAAAATGCAACATTTGTGTGAACTTTTCCACTAAAGCTCAATGGCTTTCTATCCTTATGAGATTGCTGGGAGTTACTTTGTTCTGAAAACTCCAAGTGGCACTCTGCCTAGTGGTTTTGCTGTTTCAGAAACTTGAAGCAAAATTGAAAAGCCTGGAATTTTTATATTGTTTGACAAATGGACAAAATCAAAGATCAAGGAAATACCGAAAATCTAAATAGGCAGGTAACAAGTCTAATGAAAAGGCAACTGAAGCAAATTACTTTTAAACTCTAAATCAGGAAGTAAATTACTTTTAAACTCTAAAATCAGGAAGCAAAATTTAAAATCAATGAGAGTGAGGAAGAAATACAATGCTGGTCAGAAGCCTTTGTCTATGACTTAGAAATTGCCACTAAAGAAGACCAAATTATAAAACTAATGGCTCTGAGAGAGCGACGGAGAATAAAATGAGAGAAGTGGAATTTTCGGAGGAACTCAAACAAGAAAAAGAGAAATTTAAACAAAAGTTGACGTTCAAATTGAAAGTTGTCGGAGACAAAACAAGCAGTGTTGATGAAATCAAATGTCTGACACAGCAAAATAATAAATTACTGAAACTAGAAGATTATAAAGTTTACCGGAAAAATCATAGACGTTAATCGCTTCAATTTTGTAACACGTTTATTTGAAAGAGTTAGTTGATCCGAAAGTTTTAGATCACTTTTTTAAGACTTCCATTTCAATAGCGAATGATAAGAAAGAACTAAACAAATTTCAAAACTAAATACAGCAAGAAGCGCGAGCTGGCTAATGCACACATGCAGGGTACAACTTCTCTGCAGATAATTTAAGGTTCAAACCCAGTAAAAATAAACAAACAAGGAAATTCTTCCTGTGGATAAATCAATAAGCTTTTACCAGACTTTGAGAATGCAGCACAGATCTACATAATCTTATTAAGTTTCATCATATTGGTCTTTACAAAGCAAAATTAGTTTTAATTATTAAAAAATATTTATTAAAGAATAATTTTTTTTGAGTAATAACACATCTCAATTGCATACTTTTCCATGCAAAATTATAGATCAGATGCTAAAATCATTGAATAAATGTTGAAAGATGTCTAAGAAATTAGTTTCATTGCATTAAAGACCACTTTTTATGTTGAGGAAATAACTTGCTGTCTCACACATACCCACAAGGTACCTAGTTTTTATCTTTATGTATCTTTGAAAAACACCACAGGAAAAAAACTTATATTCTTTTAAAAAGGAAATCTTGTAAAAACAATTAAACCGGGGCATTGCTCAACTTGCTCTTGTAAATGCATTTTAACCAGAATAGTAATTATTTATGTTTAATTTGAGAAGTTCTTTATTTTACATATTTTCTTAATAATTTGTAAAAATGCCACTTCTTGAACTTTAAATAATTTATGCTATTATTGCAGCCAATAGTGAAATGATGAAAGTCATGTGCAAACCTTGTGAGTTAAATACAGTCATGAGGACAACATCTTCTAACTGATTAGCATAACTTTCAATGCAAAAATAAATGTAAAAAATTCTAATCTTCTCGAATATTTACTGCCAACATTATGTTTGACAGTGAAATACTTGAATCAGGTATTATAATCTTCAAGAGTTACTCAAAGGAAAGCACTGTCTGGGATTGTTTATATTTGCCATGAATTTGTTTTTAAATTTAATATTTTCAACACAATAAATACAATACATCTTAACAGAACAATTATAACATGAATGCTCACAAAGTATTTTTATTGTTGTGAACATGTGTACAAAGTTCACCTGTTTTTTGTCCAAGTTTCGAAACTGAAGAAAATAAATTTACCGAAAGTGTGATATTAAAGTTACAACTACAGCATCTTCTACAATTATTTTTTGTTTAAGGTCTTTATAGCTGATTTAATGTTTCTCTCACTTGACTGGAGTTAAAGAAAACATGAAAATATCAACAAGAAGATTTCATTTAATTTGAACTAAAGTAAGTTGACAAAATTTATTTTTTCAAAAAACAAAACCTTCATGATGTTGATAGCATATACTGTAGCTAAAGTTTACATCAAATTATATTAAGAAATTTTTAAAATATGTTTCCACTAACTCTTTGATAAAATACTTTGTTTTTAATTTTTGCTGTTTCAATGAATGTTAAAACAAACATACATTAAAACTAATACTATGTATTTAAAACTACTGCAGGATTTGAAAAGCAAAAATAAAGCAAAAACTAACTTGTTCAAATTTCTTGTTCAAATAATTCCAAAGACATGGTCACAGAAATGTTATGAGGAAGTTTGTACAAAAATATTTAATTAATGTATACATTAACTCTAATTAGCCATACACAGATATATTAAAGATTGTTTATATTTTCTAGCTTTTTCATAAAAAAAAAATATTCACATAAAACTGCTATTTTAAGTGAAATAATCAATAACTACAAGAATTTTGAATTGCAAATTCTTGATGTCAACTTATCATAATATGTCACATAAGGGGTAGACCATTTGATTTTTGAGAGGAAGAAAGAATGGGAGGTTTGAGAGATTCAGTCCATGCAAGAATTTTTTCACATTGGCAAACAAGTCAATCAATCAATCAATCCAGCTTTCATCCGTGTTTATCCCCTCAGACTTCCCATCATTCTGCAAGCAGTGCTTGCATGGCCCAGGGTCAGGGGCTGCACCTTTCTGCTTGTGGTAAGCAAGTGTGGCCTACCCCAGCCTTTGGGCTGGCTGGTACCCACGCCTTCTACTTTTTTTTGTTGAAAGAGTTAAGCATAACATAAATTTTTCCCAACTGAGAATTTTTTCTTTCAGCACTCTTTTTGCATGTTTTTTCTCTCTCAACTACTTACTGCACAATATTTTCTGTCTCCTAGGGTAGCACAAATTGTTTTTCTAAATCTTTCAAAATCTCTAACAACTGGCCTATTGATTTATTAAGGCATCTATTTGATTTTAATGAATGCTGTTCACAAAAGCTGAAAAATGCTAAACACTGGGATGGCAAATGCTTTCAACATTTGTCTCGATTTTGTTAAAAAAGAAAAACTGTGAGAAGTCTGGTATTCAGTACCAGGCTTTTACTAGGTTAGCATGCATTTACTCAATAATGCTGCACAAATAGCTTTAACAACCTCCAACACTTTGAGAACAAAAGAAAAGTTGAAAGAACGTTGAAGCAAAGTTAAACCCTTTGAAACTCTTTCAACATCCTTTCAATTTTGTTTCAACACGTTTAAAAGAAAGTAGCAAATGGTTTTAACATCGCTTTTCAATAAAATCAAATAGATGTTGAAACCGTTGGCACGGGCTTTGCTTTGGTATATTTAATTTTTAACTGCAACTGTAACATTTAAGGTAACTATTATTTATCCAAAATGAGCCACGAAAGACCTTTCTCTACAATTTTTTCATCAAACATTTAAAACAATGCAAATATTTCGATGAAACTGTACACTGAAGGCGGTACCAGACCTAATTCATAAAAATGCAGTGGAATTAGCCCCAAACAAATAATACATATATATGTCGTATTAAATATGATAACCATAAATTAAATGAAATGCTTGAAACTTTGCTTGGAAAATAATTCGATTTCAAAAAACTGGTTCGGACCAACTAATTTATATTTATTAATGGATCATAACTAACAAACCTGCAAACCTTGAATATAGAATTATTATATTTAAAATAAAAAAAATAATAGGAACACTAATATACACATATTATTTATATACAGGAATATGCCAAGAAAGCTGTGCACAAAAACGCAATTTGAGTCTACGTACGTGACAAGGTTTTGCAGGAATCTACAACAAAATCAACTATTCCATGTTATTTTCACTTTCTGATCCGTCATCACTAAAGATAGAACATTAAATCAGAAACAGAGTGTTCTTGGAAAATCCTTTGAAAAACAAAACCCGAAGCCTGTAAAACCGGTTTATTGCAGGTAAAACTTTTTTGCTTTCTGTGGTGAAAAATGATCGATAATTTGACAAGAAAGATGATCTCTTTTATCTGCTTCGTCCATCGTAAAATAAATCACGTATATTTTTTCATCAAAGAAAAGGAGTTACTCAAATTTATATTTTAGAAATGAAAGTAAACCAAAAGGCGAATATTAAACAAAACTTTGCTAATGTATGACCAACCAGCGCGGAACTTTTCAATGAGTTCACCATCGGACCACATTTTGATCAAACAAAGCCAGACTCGAGTACCATTTTGTTAGCAGATGAAAATACCTAGCATAAAAAACTATTTAAATCTACTAGAAAACGTTCGCTGAATAAAGACACATTAGAGAGTTACAAAAAGAAGTTACGTATATAGGAAATCACTCATTTCGTTTCTATGATCGACAGAAGCACTCCCAAAGCACGCGTTAAATGTTGCCCCACCACCGTACGAGAAATTTAGAGCGCAACAAGAAATTACACAAATTGAACCATAAAAACTTACCACGACTGTTATTCCTTCTTTTGCCAGAGCTTCTGTGTTGTAAGTCGGTTCACATACCCTCACAACCACATGTGCTTTGTATTTTTTCAGTTCCTACATAATCAAAAAATTGACGAGTTTTAAATGCGACAGCCAGATGAACCCAACATTTCCGAACTAAACTGCTCTTACCTCAATGAACTGTGGTAATGTTGCGTTCGTTGGTCGATCAGTAATCAAGAATTTCATGTTATTATGTTCAACCATAACAGGACCGTTTGGGTTTATCGATCTCGTCGATGACGAAGAGTTTGGCGGAGCACGGGCACTTCCCGTCGGCATTTTCATGCTGTTTGTTTCAAATATCATGCAGTTTATAGCCTTAATGGCTCAAAGAAGTCCAATTCTTCAATCGAAAATCCAAAAAAATTACTATTTACCCCATTCACTGGGACAGGATAAACTCTTTCACAGATTGAACCTCACTCGTGTTGTGACTGACACCAATCTCCAGAATCGATAAGGAACTCCATCAAAGTTCGACCACGATCGAAAGCCTGTGAGAAAAAACAGAAAATTCTGTGAATAAACCACAAAAGACCAGCCGATAAACTAAATCAAGCCAAACCAAGATGCTCTTTTCACCAACGCCAACACAGCAAGCTAAACAGCCAAAAGAGGGATTAGTATTCGGTGAAAGTGAAACAACTGTGGCGGGGACCGGCGGGAGCGTCTCTTTTTCTGTCGCTGTTCTAAACAGCGCCAACTGCTACGACAAACAAAAAAGTAGTCAAAGTAAAACATATTTACAGCACTTACAAGGTAATCCCTCCTCATTGAGAGTTTACAAATCAATATGACTCTTTTCTTCCACACGGAAGAGACCGTTTTCAATCTGAGTGGCACGCCAGGCCAAAAAATATTTAAAGCAGTTGCACAATTCGAGTCCTTTATGACGTAAGATAATCATTTGACGCATGCGTGACTCAAGCATGGCAACGCGACACGCGTCTATAGCAGTCCCTCGGCTCCGCTCTAGATTTTTTTTATTTTAAATTGTAATTGACTTTGAAATCGGTTGCTGCTTCAAACTTGACATTTTGGCGATTGTTTTCACTTTCCTAGCTTAAGTACTCCGTTTTCTACAGATAAATGCACGATTTTTCTGTACATATCACTTCCGCTGTGTTAACAGACCGGAAGTAAATTAGTTTTCGCAAATAAGGCGAAAGGGCCAAGTGCAAATGTGCCTCAACTGAACATAATTCCTGATAGAGTCACGTTTTGTGTATGTCTTCGTTTATTTTTGAATGGTGTTAAAACTAAATCTCTAAACAATGGTATAGAAAAATTAATTAATATACCAAAGGCTCTAACGTAATTTGTATTAGAGTTTCATGTACAAAACAGACAACCAGCAAGAAGGCTTTATCAAAGCTTGTAAAAAGAGATGGGTAAACAAAAGAATCGACGCGACGAAATATTGGTCAATGTAACAATAACCCATAAATTCGAGAATATTCTAATGTCTCGGAAATTAAATTTTAAAATTAAATTTCAATGTTAAATGTTGAATCTCGTCATCTCGATAAAGCATGTTTCTAATATAACACCGAGTCCCAACCACAAGCGCACTTACTGATATAACAAAGAATTTTCCCTGGATAAATCCTTAAATGATTTCATAACAATAATTAACATCACCATTTTAAACAATGCAGACGCATTTGCGTAAACTTCATTGACTGAAGATAATTATGGTTGTTTTCAGGTGATGAAGTATTAACTGAACCAATATGCAAAACGAAAATTTGAAAAATATAAAACATCACAAAATCACATCAAGCGTTAATTTATCTCCGACTCTGGTGGTGTGAGGATTAAAAAAGTATAGAATAAAGGTTTGTTTGGTAGAACTTAATCGAATTATATAAAAAATTACTTTCAGTATTATAAAATACTCGGAAGTGCGTTAAATCAAAATTGATAATATATTAAAATTGAAAAGTGATAACTTTAAAGTGTGTGACCTGTTTTACGGATTTTTGAGATGGATTGCAATAACATATTTATTTTCTCAGCTCTACGGCATTCTAAAGCAACTGCAAACAGATACAGATAGTGATAGAAAAAATAAGTGAAAGTCTTTTCCAGGGGCTTCGAGTTTCAGCTACTAATAAAACCTGGACTGAAATAAATTAAAATAAGTTTTTAAATGACATTTTTAAAGTTCGTGTTTTTCTGTTACTGAATGAAGAAAATATTAATACTATCCTTTCATTTATTGCATAGTTTGTAAATATATAAACTTTTACAGCAGGTGTACATATATAAAACATTGACAAGATCTTATAAATGAAAAACTCATAAAGAAATTTGCAATTAAATATTAACCACTGTTCTGATTGGGTCCACGGCATTCGATATCGAGATATTGTACCAAAAAGGCAAACGTTTATGTGATATTCAGTTATTGTTAAGCATTTCATCTCATACATTGAATATAATCTTTCATTATATGTATTACAATAAGTTTGTTTGCATAAGCCTTGAAATGCGTAAGCTTAATTTTCACTGATGTCGTAAGAGCGACGTAAGGGCTTTTTCCAATTATGCTAGCGTTTTTTTCAGCAATTCAGTGATCGCCGAGCATTCAAGCATAATGCTACTACTATATATATTAAAAACTTTTTTTCAGAATTTTTTGTCGGTTTGTTTAACTTTAGCTAAAATATAGACGGATATTTAGCAATAGCAGCTAAACAAACAACTGAACCATGAATTCACACAGCAGACGGCAGGTATAAAAAAAAATTATGAATTTCCAATTGCCAAAGCCCCCAAAATGAAAGTGTCCAGCCTCCATGCCAGTTCTGAATCAGCTTTATTTATTTTGCATCAGCTTGGGCTTCTTATAAAAAACTTTGGACAAGCGTTTATTAACATTTTCAAATTATCCACTATAACATTTTAGTGAGAAAGTCGAGCATTAACCATTAGCTTAGCATTATTTCAAGAAAAAAAAAGAGCATTGTCATGAGGCCTAATGTAAAGCTGTTTTCACATTTGGAAGTACTCGTATAACCAACAGCGTTACCATAAAAGTGCATTGAATGGCTTCCACATTGTGGCGGCTTCTCTTCGAGTTTGGTGTTCAATTCAAATGCATGGCAGCGGCGCAGCGCGGTGGAAGCAAACAACAACAGTTAACTTGCATTAAACTGAAATATTCAATGAAAGTTATTGCGATTCATATAATATGCAGCTCACATCATAGAAAATGCTTTTTAGAGGGTTTTGTTCTCTCGTTATTCCTATCAAATCACGCGCTCGCTCGTGCCTCACTCATTCGTGATTTTGTCTTTTTGATAAAACCCCGTTTGTCGCGCTTTTTATGAAAATCATCAAATTCTCACGTTTATAAGTTTTAGTCTATATTCCGAAAGCTTTGTTTTTTCAAATTTCAAACTTCTGATTGTTGTAGAAGATTAATTTGTTTTTAGTTCAATAATCAGTTTTAAAATAAGTAATAATTTCTTAATTGGATTTTGGATTGAATACAAACAATTACACCACTCGACTGCGATTGTTTTCAATGTTTGAGTCGTCTGTCGATGATGTTACAAGGTTTGTACAAATAGAAGAATTGGTTGGCATAAGTTATTTTTAAATGAGTTCAGTTTACAAAATGGAAAAAACCTAATGACTTGATTTTATATAAATCTGACTTTTCAAGGAATGGCTTTTACTTAATATATGGTTACAAACATTCACCATGCATTTTTCAATATTTTTATTTTTTTATATTTTTCCATGACTTTACATAATGTAAGAACTATATTTCAGAAAAATTTTTGGTCGTCAGAAACTTCAAGCCAACAGAACTTTCAGCAAAAAAATACATTTAACATAATTGCTCTTTTACAAAACTGAAAGAATAAAGAATTAACAATTTTTTACTTTTTCCGTGACAGTTCTGAATAAAACGCTTTTGATAATTTAGCTAAAAATAATTTGCGCCACTGAAGCACCCAAGGAAAATGTTTTTGTTTGTATAAAGTCATACTGGTGTCTTCAACGTTAATTTTACGTTACTGGATCGCAGCTGCAGCCCACGTCCATGATTATTTTGAATTATTGCCAGCATTGGTGAAATAAATACGTCTAAATAAGTCAGTCAATATGCCGACAAGACGTTGTGAAAAATAAATTAAATTTGCAGTTAACAAATTAGCTGTTGGCATTGCTCAGTTTGAAAAGTATTGTTTGTATATATGAAAGAATGAAAAAGATCACGTTCGGGGCCATCTACAAACAAATACGGCTTGGGTTTTAATAACTAAAAGTTAAGATCTTTTTTTAAAAAGGTCTTCGGACTGGCGCCTATCTTTATACTCAAACAAACAATATTGCAATGGCAACATTTAGCAAAACAAGTCTGTGTTTACCCAACATTAAGATACAGACTTGGAAAGCAGAAATAAAGGACACTAAAACACCCGCGATTTATTAACATTTTAAAACTTCAAAGAACCGAATGGATTTTTAAATACTAGTTTGCCTTCGCACAAGATTGTACACACCCTCTGTTTTAATCAACCAATCACAAACCAGGAAACAAAAAACAGCCAATAGCTGCTCAGAAAAATCGACGCACACTGTGCAGCATTATAATTTTTTTTACCTGCATGGGCTTCTGCTGAAGAAAACGGATGGTTCCATTTTAAAAAGGTATTTGAAATTGGAAGGCATTAAACAATAATTTAACATCTTGTATAGAAACTATACTTCAGATTCTAATAACAGCAAAAAATATTTGATGCGGCCTCGTTCAATTTATAAATCACATATATGAGTTACCATGTTGCATTCCACAACGCAGGTTGGTTTATGCAACGTTTTAAGTGACACTCGCCACCTTTTTGTGCTAAGCTTGGTAGCTGGTAAATTTTTGACCATATCTGAATGTTTATTTGTGGCAAGGTAAATAAAAGTCATTGATAAGCTTGGCAGAATTTCTATATTGTGTAACAATAACTGTAATATAAAATCTTTTCAAGAAAATTGGCGGCATCAAAGTTAGTAGAGTTGACTGGTTAGGAAACTTGTTGACTTTCTTTGTTATATGTTTTTGTTCTCCTTTTCCCT
>JAOBBB020210451.1:932-11669 GCA_025331005.2 Zoanthus gigantus
CGGAAGAAGGGTATCGAATGGATACTGATGGTATAAGAGCAGTAACTGAGCTAAAAAATAAGCGACCTAAAACTGTTGGTGAAGTCAGACAGATCACTGGCATCCTAAGCTACTACCGCAGATATATCCCAAATTTTGCACGTATTGCCAAGCCAATGTATGACCTCATTACAGCCACTGAGACCAAACATAACTCAAAGAAGAAAGGTCAGTTACCTTCCAAAACCCCAGTACGTTGGATGGTTCAACATCAGAATTCTCTTGAAAAACTTATAGATTACCTTACGAGTCCACCTATCATGGCTTACCCTGATTTTTCAAAACCTTTTATTGTCCATACTGATGCCAGTAATGAAGGACTGGGTGCTGTACTTTACCAGAGACAGAACGGTTCCCCTCGAGTTATTGCATATGCATCGCGATCTTTATCAGCTTCTGAGAAAAACTATTATTTTCATGCCGGAAAGCTTGAATTTTTAGCTCTCAAATGGGCAATAACTGAACAGTTTCGTGACTATTTGTATTACTCTTCAAAGTTTACTGTTTTTACTGATAACAACCCTCTAACCTATGTACTTACCACAGCAAAGTTGAATGCCACAGGTCAACGGTGGGTCAATGAGCTTGCAGACTTTCCTTTTGAGATCAAATATCGACCAGGCAAGTATAATGCTGACGCAGATACATTGTCTCGCATGCCCCTTGACTTTGAAAAATACATGAACACTTGCACAGAAACTGTAAAGTTGGAAGCAGTTGACACCATCACTTCGGCTGTTAAGGAACAAAGTGCTGTTCAAACTGCTTGGTTATCATCATTGTCGACTGTAGGCGAATGTGTAGTTGAAGATGTACAAAATGTGGATGTGGTGCAATCATCAGAGCTTAGAAACGCTCAGAAACAGGACCCTAATATTAATCGAGTATTATATTTCAAGCAAAAAAGTAAGCGTCCCAGCTACAAGGAACGACAACAGGAATCAGCAATAGTAAGACAGTTTCTCCATGAATGGGAAAAATTGAATATCTCTGATGAAGGTCTCTTGTATTATAAATCAGGACCACACAATCGCTTAGTGTTACCCAAGCATTTGCATAGGAAAGTGTACCAAGAACTACATGAAAATATGGGGCACCTTGGTGCAGAGCGTGTTATCAATTTAGCAAGAGAAAGATTCTATTGGCCATTTATGAGAACTGATATTACACACTATGTCAACAATGTGTGTCGGTGTCTAAAACAGAAAAAGCCAACCACACACACCAGAGCACCAATGCAAACCATCAATACTACTGCACCCTTTCAGTTAGTGTCGCTTGATTTTGTGCACCTTGAGCCGAGCTCTGGTGGATATCAGTACATACTTGTTGTCATGGATCATTATACAAGATTTGCCCAAGCTTATGCTACACGGGATAAATCAGCCAAAACAGCTGCTGATAAACTGTATAATGACTTCATACTAAGATTTGGCTTTCCAGAAACTATTCATCACGACCAAGGTGGAGAATTTGAAAACAAGTTATTTTATAACTTAGAGAAACTCTGTGGCATAAAACATTCAAAAACAACACCATACCATCCCCAAGGTAATGGGCAGGTAGAGCGATTCAACAGAACACTCCTTTCAATGCTTCGCACACTACCAGAGCTACAGAAAACTCGTTGGCGTGATCATCTTAACAAAGTTGTACATGCTTATAATTGCACTCATAATGATGCCACAGGATATTCACCATTCTATTTAGTCTTTGGTCGTCTACCTCGTCTTCCTGTTGACATGATGTTTGGACTGAAACCACCTAAAGGATATTCCACCTATCCTGAGTATGTTAAGCAGTGGAGAAGTGCAATGAATGAAGCCTACAGTCTGGCCACAGCAAATGCAAATAAAAGTGCTATAATAGGTAAGCAGCAGTATGACAAGAAGGTACGATATGCAGTCTTGCAAAAAGGTGACAGAGTTTTGGTTCGTAACCTATCTGAAAGAAATGGACCGGGAAAACTGCGATCATACTGGGAGAAGGATATCTATGTTGTGGTTCGACAGAATGGAGCAATGCCAGTGTATGTGGTTCAGAAAGAAAAAGGCAGCGATGAGAGGGTACTTCACCGAAACCTCTTGCTACCCTGCTCCTTTCTGCCTGCTGAGGAACAGTCTGGCCCAAAGAACAACCGCAAGCGTCGACAGCGTCCTAAGACAAAAATTGAAGAAGACTCTGATGCAGATGTTGACCAGACCTTCACATTTGCTCCAAATGCTCTCAACGAACTCTGTAACATGGTTAGTCAGAATACAGGGGATAATGATGACGAGCAGCAGTTCCGAGGAAACATCCCTTGTGTACAAACAGAACCAGATATAGAGCAGCTGGGAGAACCAGAGACAGATGACGCTGATGCACCAGCTATCAGAAAGTCAAACCGTGTAATTAAACCACCGCAGAGATTAACATATGATGTATGTGGACAGCCAGTTACAAGGGTTCAGCAAATCTCATGGCAGCCTCCCCAGCTTCAAGTTCCCCAGCAGTGGTTGCCCCAACACACTGTCCAGCCATGGTTGTTGTCTCCACCACAACCACCATATCTCTTTTTGCCTTATTACTATATTTGTTATTGACTTTGAATAATGTCATTGTTGGAATGAATGATTGAAATTGTTAAATTTTTTTACTAGTCAACGAAATGTGAGATTATTTCTTTTAAAAACAAAAAGAATGAGATAACTTCTCAGTTTTATAAAAGGCATTGTTTCTTTTTCTCACTCAAGTATGACATTAAACACTGAACTGATGCTGCAGCAGAGAGACAAAAATGTTGATACTTGGAGTATCCTGGACTGATCACCCAGAAAAACTCTTAGTAATCCCAGAATTAGGTTTAAATGTCATTGAGTAACACAAAGTTCTATTACTTGTATATTCTACTATATGTTGTAACAATCATTTTTTTAGAGGAGGAGAGTGTAGGACAGCGCGCGAGACTGGAGACTGGTTCCGAGCGGCCTAGAGACTGGTTTAGAGAGAATAGAATTGCACATGGCAGAAAGTAGTTTTCTTTGATTAGGAAAATAAATATGTGATTCCACTCCATGTGTTTTGGCTTTACATTTTGGCGACCCTGCCAGGACCATTGTGTGGATATTGTGAAGTTATTCTACGGATGAAATCAATTTGGAAATGGAGTTTTTGACTCGTGAAAATCTGTGATTTGGCGACTCTTGGCGAAAAAAAATATGGAGCACGAAAATCTATTGTTGGAGGTTCAAGCACTGGTTTATTCAGCAGAAAAGGCACGTCTTGAAGCTGTTGCCGATCGATTAAAAGTTGAGCACAAGGAACTGTCACGCTTTGTGGTGGTTAAAGCTGTGAATGAATCGATTGAGGAGCAATTGAAAAAAATCGAGTCTGCTGAGACGATTGCTTTCCTTCAAGAGTTAAAATTATTGCTCACAAGTTCAGGTAAGAGCAGCAATCACGAGGAGTCGTATGTTTGTCAGTTATTGGCTTCGAGCGCCTTAAGGAGACAGTTCAAAGTGCACGGACAAATTGGCGAGCCTGACCAGAAAGATAAACTGAGCTATACATCTCTTGTAAGGCAAATTAACACTGGAATTGAACAAAAATACACAGAAACTGAACTTGTAGATGGTATCATTCGTGCCATAACCCCAGGCATGGTACTACGGAGTTATTTAGAATCGCACAAGGAACTCTGTCTGGAGAGATTGAAGAAAATTTTACGAAGCCACTATGGAGTGAAAGACACGACAGAACTATACCAAACATTAGCCTCTCTTTGCCAAAGCCAAAAAGAAACACCTCAAGGATTTCTTATGCGTGCGCTTAATATCAGGCAACAGATTCTGTTTGCATGTTATGAGGGAGATACAGAATTGCAGTATGATGCTGATCATGTAAAGCAGCTTTTCTTACGCACAGTGGAAACCGGTCTTCTCGATGAAAGCATCAGGGCTAAATTACGGCCATATCTACAAGATAAAACGGTTACCGATGAAGTATTAATCCAGCAAGTGAGTGTTGCTGCAGCAGCAGAGAGTGAACGAAATAAAAAGTTGAAGTCACAAAGCAAATACAGAGTGCCCACAGTTGCGACGGTGACTGAAGAGGTGAAAAAGCAGACAACTCTTAAGCAACCCAAACAGGATGATTTGCTTGTAGCAATAAATGCAATAAGGGGTGAAGTGAAGGCACTCAAGGAGGAAATGTACAGGCCCAAGGGTGGTAACAAGGAGGAGAAGAGAGGACCACGACTCTGCCAGAATTGTAAGGAGGAAAAAAAGAAATCCTGCAACCATTGCTTCAAGTGTGGCAGTGATTCTCATTTTGCTCGTGGATGTCGTAGTCAGGGAAACGAAAGACGGTTACTTGCGCGAGACGGGAAGTAACCAGTGACAGCACTCAAAGGTCTCACCAATGTAATTACTGCGGGAAATATGAGGAACGGTGTCAATTTAAGCATTGCAAACAGTGCAAGAGTGTATGGTATTGCTCAAAGGAGTGTCAAGAGGAGCATTGGCCTAAACACAAGGTACTGTGCAAAGCTATTTTACATTTGTCTGTAAGTAATTATAATTATCAAGATCCAGCCCTAGTAGGTCATTTAACTCCAAAAGAACAATCCAAAGTTGTTAGTCTTGTTGGGAAAAAGTGTATGGTAAAGTGCTTGCTGGATAACTGTGAACTTGATGTATTATGGGACACTGGTGCCCAGGTATCAATGATACCAATTGAATTACTTAATCAGCAGTTTAGGAAAACCCCTATTAGACAAATAGGAGAACTGATTGACACTCCAGATCTGAACTTGGAGGCAGTAAATGGGTCTAAAATCCCATACATTGGGTGGTCAGAAATTAATGTCAAGCTGGTGCACCCCCATGATGGTCAGAAACATGACAAAATAACTGTTCCTTTTCTGGTGACAAAGGAGAAATTAGACTGTCCTATTTTAGGATACAATGTGATTGAAGAATTAGTGAAGTTTGACAACAGTCCTGTTGAAGCAGTTTATACTAGTTTCCCAGGGAAAGGGAAGGACAAACTGAATGCATTAGTTAACTTTATTCAAAGCTCAACCCCAGAACCAATTTGTGGAATCAGAACAGGAAAGAAAGACATAATTATCCCAAAGAACAAAACAGTTTATGTAACTTGCCGTGCTAACACAGGCCCAGTAGAAAACACTACCCCAGTTTTGTTTGAACCAGATGAGTTGAATCAATGGCCTCAAGGTTTAGAGATTAATGAAATGCTCACAACTATCAAAAAAGGAACTGTATCAAAAGTCAAAATCTCTGTCAACAATTCTACCAACCATGATATTATCATTAAAAATCATACGACACTTGGCCGCCTTCAGCCTGTCAAATCTGTGACAGCCATGGAAGTCCAATTGAGAGAAGATTCAGATCAAGTAGTTTCTAGTCAAAATTTTTTTCATGATTCCAAAGCACAAAGTTTAACACCACCTGAAAATGAACAAACAAACAAAACATTTCCAGAAGTTGACCTTAGTCATTTGAGTTTTGAACAGAGAAAAGTAGCAGAGCAAATGTTAAGGAATGAGAGTGAATCATTTTCCTCAAGTGAGAAAGACATTGGCTGTATTCCTGATTTTGAAATGGAAATTCCTTTAAAAGATAATGAGCCAGTTCAAAAGAAATATACATCAATCCCAAGGCCATTATACCCTGAAGTAAAACAGTATATCCAGGACTTACTGAACCAGAATTTCATATCTAAATCAAAGTCTCCCTATTCATCATGTGTAGTTTGTGTTCGAAAAAAAGATGGAACACTGAGACTATGTATCGATTACAGAGATCTCAACCGCAAAACAATCCCGGATCGTCATCCCATTCCAAGAGTCCAAGAGACATTAGATAGTTTAGGGGGTAATTCTTGGTTTTCAGTATTGGACCAAGGAAAAGCCTATCACCAGGGGTTCATTAACAAAGACAGTCGACCACTTACTGCTTTTGTAACCCCATGGGGGCTTTATGAATGGGTGAGGGTTCCTTTTGGATTAATGAACGCTCCTGCAAATTTTCAAAGATTCATGGAACGGTGTTTAGGTGACTTGCGAGATGAAATTGCTATCCCGTACCTGGATGATGTAATTGTTTTCAGTAAAACTTTTGAGGACCACGTAGAACACTTGAAAACTGTTTTCCGTCGGTTGTGTGAACATGGGGTAAAACTCAAACCTCGGAAATGCAAATTATTTCAAAAAGAGGTTCGATTTCTGGGAAGAATTGTGTCGGAAGAAGGGTATCGAATGGATACTGATGGTATAAGAGCAGTAACTGAGCTAAAAAATAAGCGACCTAAAACTGTTAGTGAAGTCAGACAGATCACTGGCATCCTAAGCTACTACCGCAGATATATCCCAAATTTTACACGTGTTGCCAAGCCAATGTATGACCTCGTTACAGCCACTGAGACCAAACATAACTCAAAGAAGAAAGGTCAGTTACCTTCCAAAACCCCAGATGATAAAAACAATAGCAATAAACGAGTGGGAGTCTGGTACTGCAACGCAACTAAGTCACATTTCAAACTGGCGGCCCGCAGGAAATTTCAGTGATCAAAACAAATCACTTAGCGTGAATTATATATATAAAGAATTATCAAATTTGAGCTGCTGATGTAGATACAAGTTGAGGAAAACTCTTATTTGAGCAAAATATTGTTGGACAGCCAAGGTTCCCTTTAAAGACAAACTTTTTTACACTTTTGCCTCATTATTAAATACGTACCAAGTTTCAATTAGTGTTCAAAAACAATTTTTTAAAAATGCTATGCGAAATATTAAGATTTCCCTGATAATATATTATTTTACATGCTTTGTTTTATAATAAGAAACAGTAATTTTGCCGAGGCTCGTTGTTCTTAATGTTTTGGCTGCTTCAGCCTCAATTTGTTCCTAATTTGTTCTTATTTCTGCAAGCAGTTTAAAATTTTTCTTTGTTCATTCTTGTACAATATTATTGAAACAGACATGTGCATGCAACAGTTGAAACTGATCGTACGAGGAACTTTTAATATTACATGAATACGTGTATCATTTGGGACAATAGTAGATATGTACAATAATAAATGGTGCTTCTGTGTTTTTACTGTGCACATTGCAAACGTAAATTACACGATTCAGTTAAAGTTTCAACTAGAAACATTTTCACTTTTTGTCAACCTCAGCCTGAGCCTGAACTTGTTCTCAAATTGTTCTTAATTTTCAGCTAATCTGAGCCTTATTGTTCTTATCAAGTTGTTCTTATGAAAACAGTGTGTATTAACCCTTTAACACCCAGAATTGATTAGTATGTAACTTCTCCCTGTGATATATATTCACTGTTCAGCAGACAGGTGATGAGAATAGATGAACTAATCAGTCAAAGTGTTACCTTATAAGGAGAATTACTAATTAGATCTTGGGACGGTTAAAGGGTTAACAGTTTCGCTAACCAATATTTGAGTATTTTCCAAAACCAATATTTTTAAAAAATGCCCATTGTGGCCAAAACTTCGAACAATTTGCTCGTTCGACAAGGTTTCTCAAATTTTTAAATTAAATCATATTTATATCTGTTTTTTCTCTATTTAAAATTGTACATTAACGAGGAACATTATAAAGAATGACGCCTGCAGAGTTTTGTCTAATGAAAATACGGTAGCTTTGACATATTTTCTCAGCAGAACGATGAATTTACAAAGAATAAACAACTGTCAGTAATAAACATCTTTACTTTGTTTTCTACTGTTAAAGCGTAAGCTACACAGAGGATATTACACAGTGCATGGGCGGCGGAAGCAAAAAATTATTGGGGGGGGGCACAATGGAAAATGTAAAAGTTCGTTATTATCCCATCCCTCTCTTTTTCCTTCCTTCTATAAGTCGCAAAGTAACTCTGGAAAGGTAGTTCTATATTCATGTTTTACGTTTCATCAATACCAGTTAGTATTTTTTATAAGGCCATTTATTTCATATTAGTGCTCCTACTTTGTTTACAAAACACTGTTTCCGGGCCGGGTGACAAGACAACTGCATAAATGGGATTTTCGGGAGCCTCATTGTACCGTGTTAGGTGTGCAACTAAGATAATTTAGCATATCTTTCAAAACTTAACACAATTTGTTACGTTTAAACAATTTTCAAAGCACTGTAAAAATCAAACGTACTGTATTTACTATTTCAAAAAGGATTTGATTGACAGCTGCATTTTGCAATTGTAACTACATGATTCAAAAATCGTGACAAAAATGGTGAACGACTGAGGAGAAAGCACCACAAACACATGAAGGAGACTTTGGGCACGCACAAAAAATGAGCTCGATCCAGGTTCCAAACAGGTATAATACAACAGGCCACCCCAAAAGATGAACAAATAGTGAGTTGTCAGTTTCGATGAACTCTGAGTTATTAATTTTTATCTATTTATACTGAATACATAAAATCTGAAATTTCTATTTTAAAAAAAAGTTGCTATTCTTTGCCAGATTATTATTGAGGGGGCCTGGCCCCCTCCAACCAAATTATTGGGAGGGCCAGTGCCCCCCCCCCCAGTTCCGCCGCCCATGCTAGTGCATTGTTTAATTTTCGTTTATCAAACAAAAAAGACTCATTTTTGACTCACGGATACTCCGTAGGAGTAACTGGGACTTTTTCATTTGCATAACATTTTGTGCAACAATGATTATTGTTTTAAATCGTTCAGCCTTCTTTGCGCGGTTGGTTTGTATATAAAGTGACTCGACTGGTAATTACGGAACTGGTTCTCCTTCGTTCTACTGTTTGAACAATCTTGAGTTCGATTCTTTGATTCGTTTAGGGAATCGCTTTAATTTTTGCTATTATTAATGCATATTCGTTCGAAATTTTAAAGCCGAACTGAGAAATTAAAGCAGATTGAAATCTGGGATAACACTCTCACTTTTTGACAGGAATCTTGAACTACTTGTGTGTGTGTGGAGGATGTTAGTTTTGGTCCTAATTATAGTTCTATTTGTGCGCAGTATCCGTGAGTCGTATTACTGAGACTTTTGATCTTCAACCTCGTTCGCAGGGCTTTGCTTATGTGGTGGGCACATGTGGCCCTGGAAACTAGTTTGTCGTTTTCGTGTAAAATTAACTTTGCTAAATAACGAGTCCTCTATGTTTTGTTTTCTTTTTTTGTTATTAGGTATTAATACCAAAGTCCTTAAACATTTTTTCAGTTCCTTTGTAGTTGTCGGTGTCGGACCTTTCTTTTTCAAGGTTATGCAGGGCAAGTATGGGCTCCAAGCTTTTGTTGCGGGGTTGACAATCAGCTTTATAGCTATAATAGGAGGATGTGGCGGATTTGCGTTAGGTAATGGATACAAGATAATCTTACCTAAATATAATAAGTTTTAAACTTAAGTGAAACAATTGTGTAACACATTTAATGGATTTAATGGAGCCGAACCCAATTGTAGAACTGCACACAATTTAGGCATCCTGCTGATGAACAGAAATTGTTTTGTTATTTATTTTCAGCAGCATTCTAGTTATATCTGTTCAGATATCTATTTGAAACTTTGCTTTTTGGTTGCACTGTTTTTAGACTGGTTCTGAACGAAGATTGTAGAAAAGTCTTACCTGAGCTTTTCGTATAAGCACTGTTTATGTTTTCCAGTCCTTCCAAATTCCCGGAAGTGACGAATATTTATTTATTTAAAGCCATGTTTACAAACACTTATTTTAGAGATAAACGTCCCAGGAAATAAAGCGTTTCGTGTTATCACATTTCAGAGTTTGACGTACACTCTCAAGCCACGATTATCAGTTGTTGCATACGTGACTGAGATCACTCAGCACAGTTGCTTTAATGCACTCTTGATTTTTACCGACAATAAAACCTACATATAGATGTAGATATAAGAGCTATATTCTCAACTGTTATCCCTCTTCTTCTAGAAAGAGATCGCTTTTATACTTTGCAAAGATATATTCCTAAAAGGAGAGATATTATTTTCCTGTTATCTCTTCCGCTAATTTCGAGACTTTCATTCTAATAGAAGCGTTATTAATACTAGGAGGAATATCTTTTTCTCCTAATATCCCTCCTCACCTAAAAAGGGATCGCTTTCATTCTCTTCAAAGGTATCTATTCCAGACAGAAAAGATACCCTTTCCCTGTCATCTTTCGTCATGTAAAAGTTTTCTTCCTACTAGCTAGAGGCATTATCATTACTAGGAGGGATACCCTTCAATCGTGTTAACCAACCTCATCTAGAAAGGGATCACTTTCATCCTTTTCAAAGGTGTATTGAAAAAAGGAGAGATACCTTGCCCTGTCATCTCACTTCATTTAAAAGCTTTCTTCCTACTAGCTAGAGGCATTATCATTACTAGGAGGGATATCCTTCAATCCTGTTATCCCTTCTCATCTAGAAAGGGGTCGCTTTCATCCTCTTCAAAGGTGTATTCAAAAAAGGAGAGAAACCCTTGTCTTGTCATTTTTCTTTATGTAAAGGCTTTCTTTCTACTAGAAACATCAATACTAGGAGGTATATCCTTTTACCTTGTAAACTTGATGTACAAAAAGCACATTTTAAAGGGAACAATTAGTAATTAACAGCTATGACAATAACAACAACAACAAAGAATCGTTTACTAAATTACAAATTTATGATCAACAATTATAAACATATCGACTGTACTGCACCTTCGGCGAAGATAATGCATTATTT
>JAOBBB020210543.1:0-11667 GCA_025331005.2 Zoanthus gigantus
AAAACTTTCTTACATTTTCAGCAATGCCAAACATTTCCATGCACTCTTTAATCCAGCTATGTGGGACAAAATCATAAACTAAAATTATTATTATTATTAAATCATAAACTAAAATTATTATTATTATTATTGTTATTATTATTATTATTATTATTATTATCATCATTATTTTAATGTAAAAGGTATTACAGCAGGTTGGTATTGTGTTGATAGCTCTTGCAAGTAGAAGCCTATATTACTACAGACTTATACGCATTGCTTTTACACACGTCTTTATTTTCAAATTTTAATTTCAACGGTTATGCAGTTTTGTGGCTTTTTTAGGCAGTTTAGACTCGTAATGTGACCTCCCATGACCTGTTTTATGACCTGTTATTATTTTTAGTAATCCAACCCTTATGTTCGTCTATATAAATCTGTTCATAGACTGTATTATAAACTTAGCATTTGGCAATTTTATCTGATGACTGCCATACAACCTACTGTACGGTACGAAACTATATAGTACTAAATATGCCAAGCCAGACCTACTGTTGATGTTCACCAAAAAGTTACTAATATGGCATGAACGTAAAGAGCGCTCAATACCATTATAGGTAGAGTGATAAAATAAGAAAAACACAGAGGGAAAAATTAGCTGTCGCTGCTCTGAGTTTCAAGCCGCAAGGCGATCATTAGGCAACTGATAGTACAAATTCATTTATTCATTCATAAACAGGAGATATTACATTACGTGACGGCATTTAGAAAATAGTTCAGATCGTTTCTTTAGTAAATATTTTTTACTTCCTTTCATGATAAGAAGTTTTTCTTCAAGACCCTCTGCTGGGATCTTTTTCACCAAAGACCATTTAATTACAAACGGACGGTTTTCAGATTTTAATTTCCAAACATGTTTTGAAAGTTTAGTGTCGTTTTGGTATTTTCTGTTGCGTAGCGATTTTACGTGGTTTCTGTACCGTGTCTTAAACTCGTTAGCAGTAACACCTATGTACGTTTGTATTTTGTCATTATCTGTACATTTCACTTTGACTTGGTAGACCACACTTTTTGTCAAGCATTTTTCTTCGGTAGGACATTCACTAGGACGTCAACAGTTGCAAGTGTTAATTTGCTGAGATTGTTGGTGGTTATTACGTTTAAGTATCGTCTTGTTGTTTCTGTCCACAAAACTCTTTGTGTTTTCAGTACAGCTGTAGCTCACTCTCACTCGCTGAGTGGAAGATTGCCAGTAAGAAACCCGTCTATCCATGCAAGCAGACGTTTATGATGATGATAATGATGATGATGATGATGATGGTGATGATGATAATGATGATGATGATGACGGTGATGATGATGATGATGGTGATGGTGATAATGATGATGATAATGATGATGATGATGATGGTGATAATGATGATGATGATGATGATGATGGTGATAATGATGATGATGTTGTTGATGATGATGATGATGATGGTGATGGTGAAGGTGATGGTGATGGTGATGGTGATGGTGACGGTGACGGTGACGGTGACGGTGACGGTGATGGTGATGGTGATGGTGATGATGATAATGGTGATGATGATGATGATGATGTTGTTATTGATGATGATGTTGATGATGATGATTGATGGTGATGATGATGATGATGACGAAGGAAATGCCGTAATTGATATAGACAGTTGTAGTGGTTAAAATGATTTGCGTTCACACTTCTTTTAAGAGAGGCAAACTATATAACATATCAATAACTTACAGAAGTTTGAACAGAAGTTCAAACGCATATCTCTAATGTCTGTTTCTTGACTTCGTTTCAGACTATGCTGATTTGGGGACCAGCTATTATTAAGTACAGCTATTGGATGCTTCCTGAGAAAACTCAAGCTGTAGGTAAGTTTACTTAATTTTACTTATTTTACCAAGTATAGCTAGCAAATGTGTGCTGGTAGCTAGTATTATCCCATAAATCTACCATCAAAAGTGAGCCTGAATATTAGCAGCAATTGGCAGTTGTTTCGGCCTTTTCAGGCCTCATCAACATTGCATATTTAAAGTAGCCAACAAACATCTCAGCTTTCTAGAGAGTTTTAAAATAAGTATTCGTGAAAGCGCAATGCTTGTGGGATGTAACTTGAATGATAATCATCAAGCACATAGATAACCTAGATATAAAAATATATTTAAAATAAAAAGAGGCTTTTCTATATAATGTTAAAACTCCCTCTCAGAATTTGGAATCCCAACTGATAGGAAGTAAACCAGTTGGCTATTTACAAAGAGTGGTGAATGTGCCCCTGGGATCACCGAAAACTATTCAGTAGACCGAGTATGGGATTTGAAACCAGGTTATCCGCATTTAAATCTCCAACACGGACAACTGAGCTACTCTGTATATACCTGACAGTAGCTATTTTGAAGCCACTAAAATAGCATCACGGCAATGTCATCTTGGTAGCGGTTAGCATGTTGGTGTCCCAAACAAAAGAACAATCAAAATTCTTTTGTTAAGGGATATTAGCATAACCGCCATGAGGTCAGATGAAAACCGGCAATAGCTTGCGACCATGTTGGTCTTGATAAGTTCAATCATCCTCAGGGATTTACAAACATGAAGTTAAATCAACACTTGTTTTTGAGTCAGTGAAAAAATCGCTGATTCAGGTAGGATTTTAACCCACTCACTCACTCAAAAACAATCGAAACGCTTGCATCCTCTTAGTGTCTTAACACTGATGTCTGTGTATTTAATCATAGACATATTCTATGTTCACACATGACTAGATTTGTAATCCACACACCCCTACCAGTTGATTGACTCAGTAGCTCAGCTGGTAGAGCGGTGGACTAGTAAGTTACCCGAAGGTCGTGGGTTCAAATCCTACCTGAGTCAGTGATTTTTTCACTGACTGAAAAACAAGCGTTGGTTTAACTTCATGTTGGTTTTGGTTTATGTTAAACAAGTAAACGAGAAAGAGCTAATTTTTGCGACCTTTTTTAAGTTGGTCCAACTTCAGCCACTGGGTTTTTCGATGGAGGAGACACAGATGTCCAGAATGGGAATTCAAGTCAAGGAGGGTCCATTTGGGGTGAATGGACCATTTGTACGGTGTCCTGCGGAGGAGGGTTTAGAGTCCGAGCTCGCAAGTGCGGTGCAGGATCCAAGGTACAGTGCCCCCCTAGGACCGATCCAAGGTACAGTGCCCCCCTAGGACCGATCCAAGTTTGAATATGATTTCTCTTTGGTAAAATTAAAACGTTCGCATGTGGCCGAAATAGTTACGTCAGAATTCAAGATTTCTTGGTCAGAAAGTAGGTTTAGAGTTGTCTCATTCAATGTGAACAGTTTTGCCCGAGGTGTTTTGGGGGTAAACTAGTGTCGCCTTTTACCCTATTTCCGAGATAAACCAATTATCCTAGACAACTCGGGACCAAGTTTTCAAGTTTCAAGTTTTCAAGTTATTATTAGTCTTTTACACCAGATTTTACAATTAAATGAATATAATAGTAATACAATTTCATGATTGTTTGGTATTAGGGTACCTGAAATAGTTTTACAACTAATCAGAGTCAGGTACCCTAATTACAAGTAATTTTTAGTTTAATTACAATTTTTAATTAGGTCATTCGAAAAGTGACATAAAACTAGAAAAAAAACAGTATCATTTTTGATCGATACAATTACATATTAACAATTATTACAGGCCCTAACCTGTCATCTTTCCTTCGCAGAACGTATGCGATGGTAGTGAAACTGAAACAGCCAAATGTAACGAAATGCCGTGTAAAATGATCAAGGCTTCGTGGAGTCCGTGGAGACCTTGGACTAAATGTTCAGCCACTTGTGGGGGAGGGGCAAAGATGAGATTTCGTCACTGTAGATATGGTAACAAGAAAAACGTGAAGCACGGCTGCCCAGGGAGAAAGTTTAAACTCAAGTTATGCAACACTTTACCTTGCCCCACTACTACAGGTTAGGAACATGCTGCTCTTTTATCAAACCTCAATAAACTTATATTGAACCGGAATAACCTTTTGAAAACCCTAAATATGTTTCCGAGCCTAGTGATTCATTGAACCCAGTGCTTATCTTCGTTTTCTATATTATTGAGCAGAAGAATATCACTTGCTCACCTGGATGGGACACTATTCAACCGCTGGTTAGCTCCCAGCAGACGCTGGTACTCATTTACCTACCCCGGAAGGATGGAAAGCTTAGTTAGCTTTAGTGGAAAAGAAGTTCACACAAATGTTAAAATCTTGGCAGAGCCTGGAATCGAACCCGGGACCTTGTGACTATAAGGCTGGGATCTTATCAATTGCTTTAATCACGCCGCCCTAATACCAAAAACCTAATTTAAAAAGCTAAATTTTCTCTCGGTCCTAAGTAGTGCACTAGCAGCAAGAAAATCTTGTCAAATTAAATAACGTTCCACTCACCTAGTACTGACCGTGTGATCCTGGAGCCCATTTTAATGGCTAAAACTACAAAGTACTAGTTAGCGTGCATGTGCTTTCGAAATGTGTTCGTAAATTTTTCCTAGCCACCTCCCACAAGATTTAAAGATTTATCACATATCCGTCTGTCCGTCCGTCTGTCTGTCTGTCTGTCTGTCCATCAATCTAATTAATAATGCGTTTGAGTTGAGATTGAGTTACAGTTTCTGAGCGTGGCCAAATTTATTGGCGTTTGTGCTGCTGGCAGTTTATTTGCGTCGTACTAACAAGTAACAAAAATGTCGAAACAGCTGTCTACGGTTGAAGATCCCGGCTTGTTCCTAGCTCCTAATCCTATCGGTTCACTGAAAAGTTCCTGCTCACTTAGTGCATCAGTCATTCATTGATTAGTTTTGTATTTTTACGTTTGGCTAATAGATCTTCAGAGATCCTACGTACCACGTGTCATTTCGTACATGGTCTTTCTAGTACAATCTCTATAGTTTGATCTTAAACATTCTTTTGCGATGTCTAATCTATCTATTTTTCTATAGGAGACTTTTTAACTTTTTTTATTTTTTCAGACAAACCTACGACGAATCCGCAGTTGGTGCCACAAATCAGTACTTCAGGATCAACCAATAAACTAAGTTCTCCTCGAGGCACGCATACAAGAATGTCTTCGGCTTCTACCTTAAAAACTCAAGTGCCTTATTTTGTATCTACAAGTTCTACGTCAAGCGATATCATGACAACTATCGCTGAAGCAACAGTGGTACCAAAAACTACCAAAAGAACTTCTCCAACAGTCTTTTCACATAGTAAAACGGAATCTACTTTGTTATTGAGTAGCACATCAAAGACTACCATAAACACTTCGTTATTTTCAAAGTCGCACAACGTTTCTGCCTTTACGGATCAGGCGAATCAGTTCACTTCTACGACATTGAAACCTGGTAAATCTGGTAATTTTAATGTTTCGTCAGTAGCTACTTCAACAAAAGACAGCAAGCTAAGTGGCTTTAAAACAACAAAGATAACACCGTTTGTCAAAACAACATCTGTCAGCATAACTTCAGTTGAGCAGATTGTTACCCAAGCTGACGGCACAACAAAGTCTTTTATACGGTTTTCAACAGATTCAAAGTCCAAACCTAAGACTTCAGAAAAAGTAATTACACCAAAAAGCATTGTTGCTAAATCACAGTTTAAACCAAATATTGTACAAACAACAGATATTAATGTTCATTCGAGAAAATTAGTAACTACCGAAACAGTGCTTCAACATGTAACAGACGAATTTGGAACTCAAACCATTGTAAGAGACCGTACTTCTCCGAGCCCGCAAAGACCAAACATTACAACAACTAAAACTTCTAGCAGGCACGTAAGTATAGGAACAACCTCGAAAGCAACATCAAAGGATGGAGATAGTGCAAAAGGTTTTACGATTGCTGGTCCAACACCAGTTTCCAGGGTAAAGACTTCTCGACCAGCAAAACCTTCAACTATAAGAAAGCAATTAATTAGTTCACCTTCTAAGTTGAATACTACAACAACTTCTAGTTCATCAGTTGCCTTGGAGACTTCTAGGACTCCTTTTGCTGACGACAGAAAGTTAACAACATTGAAGGAAGGTCCAACATCATCAGTGTATTCTTTTTCTAAAAAGTTTAATGTCATTGTTCAAACTTCTCCTGATGTCAAGACGTTATTAATTAAAAATAAAACAACTTCCCACCCAATATTGGCATCATCATCATATAAGGAAACTTCTAGTATATCAACTACCAAAGACACTAGGACAAATGTTTCCACGACCATGAAACCTACCTTTGTGGAAATATCATCTGCGGGAACAATGATTGGAACAGTTACAACAGATAGTTCCTCTCTGACTTCATCAACTAAAATTGTCACAAAACCTCATACAACGCAATCTAAAACACTAACAGTGTCTACTTTGCCACAAGGAACCTCTAGTCAAGAACTGGTTGCTACAAGAGCAACAACCGCATCATCAAAACCAGAAACTACAATTGCGAAACAAACTACTTCAGAATCGATAACGCATGCCAAAACTACAACTGCTGGGTCTCCATCTGCTTCACTAGCAAGTGTTTCAAGTGAAAAATTCAAAAGAGTCACCGAATCCACTACAAAACCAGTACCTAAAACAGTCAAACAAACAACTTCGGAATCAGCAACGCATGTCAAAACTAGTGCAATGGCACCTACAGTTACAAGTAGAAAGGTCAGCACGCCAAAAGTGATAACAACTACCTCGACACCAAAGGTATCGGTTCTAAAATTATCAACTTCAGAATCAACAGCCACATCTATTGCAATAAAAACAACCCCAGCGACAATTAAATCCAGACCTCTTACTACCAAACAGACGACAACGTATCCCAAGACGTGGACCCTACCGAGTCTGGTAACAACTTTGTTTCCAACGAAACAAGCTCTTACATCAGCTGGTCCCACCGAATGTAAGTTGGTTAGTGATTATCTTTATTATCAAAGTCACAAGTTTATAGATACCCAAATTCTGGAATCGAGTTTTTCTATTCAGAATTTTAACTTTAGGATTGTATTTGCTTGATAAAATCCTGGAACTAAGTTACTCGAATCATTTCGTCATCTAATAGTGATAGAACTGGCTCCTTGCTGTATGAAGCAAGCTAAGACTAAATCTTTTTCCAAGCCTAGTGGCTCACCGGAGCTGGTGATTATCTCCGGTTTGCGGATGCGATTCTTTGACTTCCCCTAGATGGGACACTAATCCAAGGCAGGTTAGCTCCCAGCAGATGCTGGTACTCACTTACAGACCTCAGAAAGATGGATTTAGCCGTTTGAGCTTCGGTGGAAAAAAAGGTCACACAAAGGTTCAAATCACGTAATTTATTTTTGGTTTTTAAGGGAGATGAGGTGAGGGGGGAGAAATTTGGGAAATGTGACTCAGGGTTGAAATAGACGGTAACGGGAGGAGAGGGAGAAGGCTATAACCTATTTATCTGCTAATATATTTTTTTTAATTTTAGTACAATGTCCACCCTGTATAGTTTCAAAGAAGAGAAACAAGAGCTATTGCAAGAGTGATTATGGTACGCGATTCTTACATTAGTATTTCCAGCGTCACATCATTAATGTTGATGATGATCACGATGTTGAGGACGATGATTGTAATTTTTGATGATGATGATGATGATGATGATGATCATGATCGTGATGTTGTTAAGATAATGGTGATGATGATAATCTTGATGATGATGATGACGATGATGATGATGGTGACAATGACGGCGATGACGATAACGACGATGATGATAACGATGATGACGATGACGATGATGATGATGACTACGATGAAGAAGATGAAGATAACGATGATAACGATAACGATGATGATGATGACGATGACGATGACGATGACAATGATGATGGTGATGGTGACGACGATAATGACGATAATGATAAAGTTAATATTTATAAAAATGATGTTGATAACAATACAAATTAAGTTCCCTTTCATATTTCAGTCCTTAAGGTACGTGTTCGTAAAGAAAGACGAGACAAGATTTCAGGAGCCACAATTTACAGAGTAAATACAAAGAACGTATTTGTTGCAAAAATCACGGTAGAAAGAAAGGCCAATATCTGGGTTTTTGGTCGATGCGCATGTCCGCGTCTTAAAGTGAACGTTGACTATTTGCTCATGGGGAGATTAGTTTCTGCCAGTGACAAAGGGGGAGGAGTTGATCGCCTCTCACTTGATCGCGAAAGTTACGTTAAGGAATGGAAACGTGGAATGGGACGCAAGATTCAACAACTTAGAGGAACTTGTTTCACTGGACAGCTACGAAGAATATAAAAATTAATTAGTGTTTAATTTAATTAACATTACAATACAACACAGCTATATTCACTTTTAAAATGGGTATGTAAATAATTCAGCTCAATGCAGTCAGATGAACGACGATCGTTGCCTTCATTCTAAGGCAAGTAAGAACTCCAAGTAAACCACACAGAGTGTCTCAATAAACTTTGGGCCGGTTGTGTCATCAGCAGTTCCTAATGATTATATAAAAACTGTGCGTACAAAAAAAAAGGTCTTCGATGCAAGCGGACTATATGTAAAACAATATATATGCCATCCTAAGAGGTCTTAAACAAAGAAACTAAAATATCAATCTTGTCTTCTAGGACCAATAAATATAGCTATATGTTAAGGGAAACAAAATGGAGTCAAACCCGTATATAACAAATTAGGAAGGTGGGGGGAGGGGTAATTTTTCCACCACCCCCCCTTCGCATCCAACCTTTTTTTCTTTTTTTCCATAAGAGCTTTGGCAACTAAAATTTGCAGGCACAAAGCTTGACTACTTTTGTTTTCAAAAATATTTGTGTTGTGTCAGTTTATTGGTTTCCATGGCGACAGCAACAGGCGGCCAATTCAAACAATTCCAAAGCTACTTCCTCATTCGCACTTAATTTCCAACGATCGCTCTTGACCAAATTAATCATCAGAATTAATTTCATTTTTGACAGATAGTCTCCAAAATATACAACAAAGACAATAAAATAAATATATTTTGCTTATCTTGTGTAGATTGTATTATTTCTTTTCATTTAGATGGTTTTGGGACGGTTTTTGTTGTGCATTCTTTATGCGGTCTCGTGCTACTACATATAGAAATAAAAAAGCAGGCAAGTTCGTTCGCCTGCTGGACTAAGTCACCCACAAAAATTGGCCAAAATCTCTCATTTCTACGCATCGAATGGCAACAATCTTCAAACACCTTATTCTCAAGATATTTGATCACATTTGTTGGGAAAATCGTTGTGATCCAACACATTTTACTACCTTATCTGTACATTCGAAGATTATGGTCGAATTGATTTTGGTTTTTGCCATATTCGGACAGATATAAGCGTACTTTTTGGGAACTTGACAAGCCGAGGCTTTTGAGCTATTTCAATTGGCCACCTATGGCAACAGCAAGATTCATTGATGACGTCATCGATATGAAATTTTGGATTTGTTTTTATTAATTTTTGATAATTTATGTGTTTTAATACTTTTTATAACATTAATGTTTACATAAGATTAAAAAAAAATTAAAAGTGCTTTTGCAGTTTTGTATTTTCAAGAAACTGTTTTCACTTTCAAAAGCTGTAAAAAATTGTACTTAAATTACAAGCATAAAACTTAGTCAAAATAGATGTTTATTCATAATGAACAGCTATTGAAGATTTGGTGGGCAACGCTAAAACATTGGTTGGGACGGGGGGGGTTCTATTAGACCTCCCACCCTCTTTGGGCGTTCAAGGGTTAGAGAGCCTAAGTATATACTTCAATTAAAATGCACGATAATCGTCAACTTGATATGCTTGGAAAGTGTCTAAAATGAACCTTTTCTTAACTGGAGTCCTTTCTATTAAAGCTCGATCGGGTGCTTTGACATCAGTTATGACCTGTTCTGTTGGGCCAAAATAACTCTACTTTCATTCAAAATTATGAAAAAATTCAAATAACCTTCACAAAATATCAGTGCCTCGGTAACGGAGTCTAGCCTCTAAAGTTACAACCTACCGTTCGTTCAGCAACTTCGCAAATTAATACAGCTTTGTCTTTTCCGTGGCAACTTGGTGATAACAAGTCCCAGTCAACTTTAAATGAGTCACCGAGAAAATAGTTTAGGCCTCCACTACAACAGCTGCAAGTTCCATCTATCAATACTGAATTATATTTTTTTCTTTTTGAACAGAAAACCTTACTTTTCAAAGATATTGTAAACTAAGTTCAGTTAATTGTTTTCTCTGTTGTTGAAAAAAGTTTGTACTTGTTTGACTTGATTCGGCTTGGTCAGATGAGATTTATTTTGTACAATCGTTTCGATTGGCCGTTTTGTATGAGTTGACGTATCTCTGGAAAAATGAAATTTTGATCGAACCAAAAAAATTTGCTTGCATTGCCAGGCATTAGTTTGGTGTTTATTTTAAAAAGTTATTTCATAAAAGCAATAAAACATACTTTTCTATGAGCTTACCCCGGGAGAACGCGAGAAAAGTTTGTAAAATTTTATCAAACCTCTATTATTATCTTGAATCTCACAACTGCTCTCAAACTTCCAAAAATTCCAATAAAAACTCTGCGCACAGACATCATTGGTATATTTAGTAAATAAACCCATTCAGGCGGCTGGTACATCGGAGGATAATGTCCGCGGCTGATAGATTGTCCGAAAAATAAAGTTGGCCGAGAAGCGAAGCTTCGAGGGCAACTGTGAAATTTTGAGGACAAGCTATCAACCAAGGACATTTTATCCTCCAATATACCAGTAAGCTAGGAAAGGTTTATTTATTTTATAACCCGCCGGTCAAATCTGCTATAAACGAAAGTTGTGTGAACTCAGCCAAATTATAAATAAAGTTTAACATCCTAACTTTTTTCAAAATTGCTCAGAACCCCTCGGGAAGTAAGTTCACTGCTTAAATCAAGAATTAAGAAACAACTCAACCAGTACCTCTGAGTACCTGAAGTGTTTTCATACAACGACAAGACAGCAAGGTTGCTCGATTACGAAAACTTGGCCTTTTTGTCAATGAAACGGGAATCGATTGATGCTGCAACTTGCGCTTCCTGTCTTCACCGTCCTCAAATAAACTATTTTCAATAGCTGAAAACACGTAATTCAATAATTGTAGCGCACGTTTTGATTATATTTCGAAAACCAAAACATCGGAAATTACTGACGTTGTACACAAGATACACAAACTTTAAACGGCTCCACTTCAAACTTGTTTCAAAGGCGCGAAAATTATGACGTGTGTAAGTGCGTAAGTCAAAGAGCCCGCCAAACCACTCGAGTGACGAGTGTAGCTCGCCCAATCACTCGAGTGTAGCGCGCCAAATAACTCGAGTGTATACAAAGTTGTGCTTGTTTAAGAAAAACAATTTTCTTGATTTTCCATCAAAAACGAAAATTTAGTGTTAAATTTTCATAATGTTTGTTTTGTTTACAAATGGCGGACAAAATCGGAAGACGGATATCAAATCGGAAGGGGTACATATCGTATGATATCCTGCGATTTTCTATCACGTGATGCATTTAGCCAATGAGAGCGTAAAAAACTCAATGGGTGGGTTATAATGTGACATGAAAGTATGTGTGTGTATATATATACAAGTTCTCCCCACGGGGCTTTTCAGAACCTGTTTACACATATATACAGGGTCAGACA
>JAOBBB020210632.1:0-11667 GCA_025331005.2 Zoanthus gigantus
TTTTAGTCACTTTTATTCGAGTTAGATTTCGAACGTGTAGCCGCCATATGATTTATTACATAGATATGAGTGTTTTACTGTAAAATACGTCACTCATAGATTTCATATGAATATACATCCGGGATACGAGTGACGTATTTTCCATATTCTTACTAGTGAAGATATCGCTGATGTCATTCCTTTGTTTTTCCTTTGTTTTTCGTCTATTTTTTTATTATTTTCGAAACACTCATATCTATGTAATAAAAAGAAAATTACACGCTGGCATGAACATATGAAGTTTATCTTCTCTCGGAAAAATTTTTCCACTCGAAGATAAAATTCATATATTTGCGCCACCGTGCAATATCCTATATTTATTTTATCTATTTTTTTTTTCTTAAACATTTTTGTAATGACTGCTGTTTTTCCGCATATCTCTGCCAATTTTCAGCAGGCGAAATTGTTCAAATAGCCGGCGATACCACTGATCAGCGGCTCTTATTGACAACACTGAGTATAGGGGACCCTTAATACTCTAAACCACCCTGATACTGTACACAAACAAAAATAAATGGTAGAAAACCCACCTGTGACTTGGCAAACTCCACTACATTGTAGCTTACATTGTTCAACATTGCCAGAGAATAGTTAGATAATCCCGAGTCAGGATTTCGCCACAACTGATCCTGTTTTACATGTTTAAAATTATTTTCAAACTCTTATCATTAGGCAAAACACACACATCTTGTAACAACATGAACACTCAACTATGGATTTATAAAGAAATGTAGTAATTATTTCTTTTGTCCACTGAATTAAGGAAAACGAGGTTGAGATGGTTTGGTTATGTAAAAGGTAGGGATGAGAATAGCTTACTTAGGAGTGTGATGAAGCTGGAGGCCAGTATATAGGTCAAAGGAGACCTGGAGTATGGTAGTGGAAGAAGACATAACAGAGAAAGTTAAACATAATAGAGGATATGGCAGAGGATAGAAAACAGTGAAGGCAACTCATATCAGGTCCAAATTCAGGAGTGGGAAACTAGAGACAATAAACGAAGATTATGATGATGACTAAAACAATTTCTGAAAAATTTATGTAATATAAAATCATTTGAATGTATGTCCTATTCTCCATGTTTAATCAAAGTTTATAGTCTTTTCTTTATTGTTAAGGACAAAGTTGTTAAATCTTGGCTGGGTTGTTCAAAGGTGGAGTAAATTTAACACTGGGTTTTAAAGCAAAAATTACAGCAGTAATTGCTTCTCTAAGGAAAAGGTTACAATAATTATAAAGTACTGTTCAGATTTTCCTAGGAAAAAATTTGTTAATTCCAAATTTTCGAATAAAATCCGTCTCTGTGAAGTTGGAAACAAAACCATGGGTTAAATATTTAATCCTGAACAACCGGGCCTTGTACGGTAGGTCAATGAACAGTGACGGAAAGCTGAACCTCCGAACTTAGTTGAATATTAATTTATTTTTGAAACTTCATCTAAGACTGTGTTTTTCATAGCGATTGCCCATTTTCCCCCTAGATTTTATTAAAACTTTTTATTGCAATTTAACACCACTGTGTAAACATATAGGAAATAACAAATAATTATTACGTATAGTTTAGTTATATTAATTAGAGTACCAAATAACATTAGGGAGATTGAGTTTGTACCATGGTGTAAAGAATGCCATTAAGAATGATCATCGGGGTTATGATTATTGAGACTGATTTTCTAGCAGAGTGTAAGCAGTGATGCTATGAATGATCATCGTCGCGGTTATGATTATTGAGACTGAGTTTGTACTGCACCTCTACGACCCGGGATCGAGTCCGCACGTGGGCTGAGATTTGTCGATCTCACTCTGACTCCGAGGGTTTTTCTCCGGGTACTCCGGTTTTCCTCCCTCTGCAGACTCAACTTTCACGCCAAGATATGAGCCGTCGAGCGATTAAACATTAACCTCTGGCTAGGAAAAATGGGCAACCACTTCCTTCGCAATTGACGTAAAATAAAGTATTTATTTTATTTTTATCTTATTTTCACTTAGCTGGTTAGAACATGGCACCTATATCACAGAGGTCACGGATTCAAGAACTGTGACCCCTGAAATTCTTATGCTTCTTTTTCACAAGGACTGGCCAGACATTGTGCTCATTATACATTTAGTAGCTGCAATGAGTACTTCATAACATCACATGTATACAAATATAAAAAATATTATTAAAATGTTTAAATGATTGTTCCCTGCATTGTTATCGCCAATTGAGTACCATGCCACTAAAAATAATCTTTTATGGTATGCTGGTTCACTCGTGACAATTTTGGCATTGCTAAAATCAATGCGTGATTGTAATTGTGGGCGTGCTGGGCGATCTTAGAATTTGGATTAAAAATGGCAATGGTCTGTTTGTGTTCCTGGGCTTGTGTTGTGAGTGTACGTTTGGTTTGTCCATAGTATGTCCAATTACAGTTTTTACAGTTTATTTTGTATATAATATTTCTTTTTTTGTGGTTTTCAAGATGGTCTGTTGGTCTTGGGAATTGTCTCCCTATTGTGTTAAGTGTTTGCAGGCCGTTGGCACCCCTTCCTGTCGTAAGACTTTAGTAATTTTTTCTGATACACCTTTGATGTATGGGATGGTGACACAGTTGCTGATGGAACTATTTGACTGATGGTTTTCATCATGACTTTCTTATCTTGGATTCAATGATCTTCGCTTTCAGCAATCCTTGAGGAAAGCTGACAGGTAGTTATTTTCTTTGAGAATGTTAGTGATGTAATCATGTTCACTGCATCAACTTCGATTACAGTAGTTGACGGAATTTTGGTTGCGCGGTCAAATAAAGTATTCACTACCGATCGTTTGTGTTGAATCGGGTGATGTGAATTATAATCTAAATATCTGTCCGTATGGGTTGGTTTTCTATAGACGGATACATGAACTTGCTAACTGACGCGCGTTGTCACAGTATCGAGGAAAGGAAGGTTGTTATTATTTTCTGTCTCGCGGGTAAATTGTATATGAGGATTTATTGAGTTCAAAAGCTCAGATTCGATACCCGTCAGTAAATTACAATTTTCCTAAACATTCAACTTGAGGAACACATTCTTTCTAACTTTAGATCCAAGTTGTATAACCTTCTGCTTAGGATCTAAAATCATTACAGTACTTTAACTTAGATGAAATAGATAAACGTTTTGACACAGTGCAATACATGCACCAGCTGATGAACATTCAGTATAGAGGAAATGATAATTCTTACCTTATCCAGACCAATTTTTGTTCTGTTTCTTGCTGACTGCAATTCCGTTTTCTTAAGCCCAACAAGTTTGCGGAAAGTTCCCAGAAGGTCTAGGTAGCTGTGAAAACAAACCGTAGACATTCTTTATTCTTTATTTTTGCCATTTTAAAGAATATTTACATTCAATTTCTAATTTAATACGGAAAGGAAGCCCGTGGAAGCCACGAGGCTTATGAAAAGGACTACCTATGATAATTAATATCTAAGTATGTGAATCAAAGTACTATCCGGCAAGATAATTAGCTAAACTTAATTAAAGCAATTCATTTTTGTACACACAAAAAAAATATATTAGGTTGAAAAAAAAAAGGAAAATATGAAAGTAGTAAAAAGAAGTAGCAAAAGAAAATATAGTCATACGAGCATTAAAAGAGTTGGTTTATTGAATTTACACAAGAAAATATGTCTTCAGTTTAGTGATGAATTCAGTAAAACTAGTTGCATTCTGAATTTCAGGACTGAGGGAATTGAATAATTTGGGACCTTGAAATCGAAGACAGAATTTCCTTAAATTTGTCCTGCAGTAGGTCTAATGCAAAGAATTCTTATTTCTGGTGTAACAGTGACAAGCAACAGAACAGCTTTAAAAATTATATGTAACTTAGACTGAACATGAGTGCGTAAGTTTCGGACGCGAGTTGAAACTAAATAGAATTTAAAATTAAGAAAATGGTAAAAGAAAAAGTCTATTAAAGCAAAGAACAAGTTAGAAAAATATCCACGAGATATACGCATAACTATATCCGTTACGAGATGAAGTGCAACCGAAACGTCGTTGCAGCCATATCCTACTTCGAGTGAAGATGATAAGTAGATTTTCACAAATATGATAGGATAAAATAAGTTTTAACGAATAAAATCGTAAAAGCTTGTCATCAAATATTGAGAACATTTTGTCCCCTTTAGATCAAGTTTAGAAAGACATTACAGCTGCTCAAGGTACCGTGAACACCCAGTAACTTTTGCAACATTTTTGACATATTTTTGACAAGTTCATTCAGGCGGGATGTCTAGAATTCGGAGGGAAACTAAATATGACTAAAGCGCTGGACTTTTAAAAGCTAACGTAAATATACTGAACTATATATTGATCACAAGTTCTACAATGCTACACACTCGAGTTCAATGTGCTTGTAAGTTTATCTTTTCTAAAATATTCGAGCTCGAGTTTGCTAGACAATCAGGGTTTTTTTTTTGTTTTTTTTTTGCGTTTGGAGAATCCACAAGCTTAAGCATCGGAATGAATTGATGTGGGGAAAAAGTGTGACAACAGAAAGTCGTTTCATCCAATCTATCAGTGCTCATCTAATCGATTAAAAGTCGCTGAAAAATATTGAATCAATTCTTTGTCGTAAGAAACCGTATCCACAGGATACCTTTAATTTCTTTACTGATAGCTGTCTCGCAAACGAAATTACATTCTTATTCTATTTAAGCCCAGCTGATGTTCAACTGAGACTGAATAGGTATGGTGGAAGCATTGGTAATGCAAGGCCCCTACCTGCAATGTAAAGCGAACGAGTGTTGGACCTTTATCATGATGGATTTGACAACCGTGAAATCACACAGGAAGGTCGTTTAAGCCACGGTTTTGTACAGAAAGTGATAGACCGTTATAGTGAACAAGGTGCATCCCTCAGAGGCATTATTGGATTTTCTAGTCTCAAAAACGATAAACAAGTTGTGGAGTATATAGAGGTACAAAAACTACCGAAACTGAGCAATTACTCGACAGAAACACAAAAGAGGCTTCTATTTGATTGTATGGTTCATCCTGCTGATCAAACGAGTAAAGATTAACAAGGTCCGACCCGCAAAAAACTTGTAATGACGAAAAAAAACTTACAGCTATTCCACTCGAATCTACGATCAGTGAAGCAACAGCAGCTATTGATGATTTTCTTACTGAAATAGATAATACCAACCCAATGACCCCGCATTTCTTTGACTCGAGCGTAATCAAAACTACAGGGAACAGAAACTAAGATAGTGCACTACTAGGACAAGATGCTTTCGAAACTCAGCACTACGTGTCTAACGCATTTATTTTGTGGCATTGATTTTAATAATATACTGAATAATATAATAAGAATTGAACCTGCAACGTAAGGTAAGCAAATCTCTCCTGCGTGGGCTAAAAAATTATATAATAATGAAAATCTAAATTTCTGTCCATGGTCCATTATTAATATCCTATTAACAAATACTACCTGGTTGGTGTAACGTAGTTGTGACGAGATAGCTCTGCTAAGTATTGTTCAGATTTATCGGCCACTGACTGATGAATGCTACCACAAAGCTGGACCTGAAATCAAAAACGATGACCCTTGAACTCTGACCGTGACTATCGGCAAGTGCAATCCACATTAGGGACAATGATAGCATTAACATGATACCAAAAAACAATTACCATAAACCATACTACAAATAAAAACAATATAACTATAAGTGGGTCACGACACTTTAATCATACTGGCCTCTACTAACAATACACGAACCATATCACAGACAATGCTAGCATTAAATGAGCCAAAGGAAACCCGTAAGTAGATCGCAATTTTCATTAAAGCATATCGATCCATTAAAATTCCATCTTCAAAACCCATTTGTGACAGCCTTCTTCGATTAATTAGGGTTAAAATCATTATTTGAATACATTTAGTTGAGTTCCAGGAGAGAAGTGTATAGATAGTTCCCCCGAAACAGGAATGGCAGCAAGTTTCTTTATATCAACAATGCAGATTTGATCCTACCAAACCATCTGTGGTCCCTGAATCTTCTAATTCATGAATCTCGCCAAGGAATGTAGATGCGACTGAGCGAAGGGCTTCATCAGGCCAGGCCGAGAACCAGTCAATAGTACAGCAGTTTACTAGAGATGGGAACATCCGCAAACGAGCCCGGAAAACTTCACCTATTGGACTGAGAGACAAACAATCTATCACCAGAGAACTGATTAGAAATGACCTATGTCGTTGCCCTCTCTAAACCATCTCTGCCCATAGCTATATTATTCAACACCCGATTATCCAAGTTTATACAAGCGCTTCATTATAATTAACCAAATAGTTTTCAAGATAAAGTTATTCTGCATCACACTGCAGAAAGGCATTAT
Organism: Zoanthus gigantus; assembly: GCA_025331005.2. Lineage (NCBI taxonomy): Eukaryota > Metazoa > Cnidaria > Anthozoa > Zoantharia > Zoanthidae > Zoanthus > Zoanthus gigantus. Next base: position 6,400 of record JAOBBB020210632.1, read on the forward strand.
AAACCTTTAGTCTTACAAGTCTTACCTCAAGTATAAATTTAAATGTCATAAATGGAATGCTGCGTCGGTGTTTCTACAGAAACAGTTTTACAAACAGATAAGTTCTACACCATAGTGAGAAGAATTTTGAACTGACGTTTCGAACTATAGTCCTCCGACGAAGGGCAACAGTCCGAAATGTCACTTCGAAAACTCTTCTCACTATGGTGTAAAACTTATCAATTTGTAAAACTGTATTAATTTAAACTATTATTAAACCCCAATTTTTCATACTTATATGTTACCTCTCAGTTTGACAAAGTATTTCAACCATTCTGATTCTTTTTAGGTGGAGAAGTTTTATTAACAAACGTTTCTGGGAGTGATTTGAAAACATTCCAAAAATTTGGAGAATCATTTTGAAACAAGAGACTCATTAAGCCTTTACTCGTAGTATGCGTGGGACCGGGGACAAATCCCAAATATGGCAGTCACTGGACCGAATCGCTAATCGCGACATGAAGGAAAAAAAAGAAAAAGAAATGGAACCTAAAAGTTGTCCCGTGGTACCACGAGTAACTACATCGCTACACTCGATGAGCAAAGAACATCACAGTACTTTTCTTATTCCTATTAACAACAAAGCATATCTCACTGAGACAGTGAAAAATTCAAAAAATCAGTCTAAACAACTTACCACCTCCTCAAGTAAAATTGCCAAAAAATATAGATACTAATTATAAAGTTTGCCTATCTCTTACCTGCTGAGTGACTTCGTCTCCCAATGGGACAATAACCACTTGTTTTTAATCTATTCCACCTGTTATCAACTGCAAGGAAAAAAACGAAATGTAATCCTCAACATCACCATCATCTCGACGGCGTGTAATGCCTGCTTCTTTTAAATATTTTCTTCAAATATCTACCAAGCTTGTAAAAGTGTATTTTTCGGTTCAATTATAATTACTGTTTCCAACGAATTTTTTTGTCTAGCCGTTGCGTTTGAACTGTGTGATACTGAATCAAAACTTTTTAAAGCCCAAAATGATTCTTTAAATTCCAAATGTTATATAACAATCCGAACTACTGCTTTACTACTATTTTAATGAGTAGTGTTTAAAATAAAATAAGTAAAAAAAAACCTAATTCCTTTACGAGCCTGGTGGCCCATGGAGCCAGCGCTTATTTCTGGTTTCTGTAGTGTTAAGCGGATAAGAGTCTTTGACTCCCCCTGGATGGGACACTAATCCATCGCAGGTTAGCCCCCAGCAGACGCTGGTACTCATTTACATAAACCGGAAGGATGGAAATCTGAGTAAGCTTATGCGGAAAAAAAGGTCGCACAAATCAGCACAAATCTCGGCATAGCTGGGGCCGAACTGGGGACCTTGTGGTCAGAAGGCAGAGATCTTACAACTGCACTAAATTGAAACTTAATTAAGTATCCAATCTATAAAACCCCTTGGACTGCATTTCGGAAAAAGAGGTGCATGGGTAGAAGGGGGGAGGGAATGGGGCAACCAATTAAAAATTAGCAGAGTAATTTTTACCATGACAATTTTTCAGCAGCCACTTAAATGTTTTAACCATCCCCTAAAAAGATGACTGTCCGTGAGTCATCTTATTAGAATTTTTGATTATTGATCTTGTTAGCGAATTCTTTGATGTTTATTTTTTTTCGAGTTGATCCATGTTTGATTCGTTTGAACGGGCCTTCAGTCTCAAACAAGCCTTTGCACATCATGATTCAAATATCTTCACCCTAGCCACCAGAATGTTGTAGGTTCAAATCCAGTCATGGGTTCAGAGTTGTTTCTAAGTATATATATTGTTTATTTGAAAATGAAAACAGAGTTTAGTATTATAATATTCATCTCCTTCCAACACCTGCTCAATCTATACAGAATGAATGTCCATTTATTTGGCAACGGGCCCAGCCCTGCAATTGCTAACTTCGGTCTTAGAAAGACAGTAAATCGAGAGATGAAGGAATGCGGAGAAAAAGTTAAACTATGCATGTCAACAATAGGTTGATTTCAACACAGGCTACTATCCAAGAAGCAATAGCCCTCATCACGATAGCTCAAGCCGACCTCGCCACGAGAAACCACAGGCTGCAGAAGGTTTTTTCAAAGATCAGCGGTAGTAGAGGCCTGATGACCATGCCAAAGAGATTAGAAATGTAGATCTCTGCCAAGACGTCATGCCGACCCAGAAGTTTCTGGGTGTGCAATGGAATTTGGAGCAAGACCAGTTTACTTAAGAGGTCTACCTTCCTGACAAGCCCTTCACGAGAAGTGGCATACTCTCCGTTGCTCACTCAGTGTACGACCCAGTTGGCTTTGCGGTAGTCATGGGAAAGCACATGATTGTCGATGCACCCTTTCAGTGGGACGATCCTCTTCCAGAATCAGTTTCAATATGCTGGAGCAAGTGGAAGGATTAACTTAGATCTAGACAATGTTACTGCCCCAAATGTTATATGCCAAAGGAGTTCAGGGAAGAATAGCGAACAGAACTTCACTCACTTTCCGACATGAGTCAGGACACCATAGGAGTTTGCATCTATCTGTCTATTAAATGCTTGTGACGAAGTCTTAGTATCGCTAGTGTACGAACAAACAAAGGTCGCTCCAGTCTGCATGACAAGTATTCCTCGCCTGGAGCTTTATGGTGGCTCCTGTCTACTCAAGTGGTGCAAAGAGTCCTAGCCCAGATTTTGATCTACATATTTCTAGTGTGATATACAGTACTAAAACGACTTGAAGGTCTTGCTGGGCTATGTTCTCAGTAAGTCCAGATGGTTCCATGTATATGTCGCCAACAGAGTACCAAAAACTCTTAATGTGTCCCAACCTGACCAATTGAGGTACGTCGAAAACAACATGAACCCTGCCGATCTGGTAACGCAAGACCTGTGAGCAAGTGAAATACAGAAGTCCAAGTGGTTAAGAGGCCCAGATTTTCTGCTAAATACCTCAAATTTTCCAGAGATACGAGTGGACTGGTTCGTCAATCCTAGCACAGAAGAACTTTAAGTGTGTAAACCAGAAACCATTGTCCGAGCAACTACAATTAACAAACAGAAAGGCCTAGGTTCTGCATGGTTCGAAGGATTTTCTAGTCTAGCGTCGCTGCAGTGTGTGAATGCTGCACTTATCGTCAAAGCCAGGGAGTTTAAACTACAGTAAGGAGAAGAAAAAAACCCGCATACAACAAGGTCAAGTCTATGACGATTATCGTGCTTGCAGTTCGGCAAGATAGTTTCGTCAAAAACATTAAAGTCATTGCCAGCACAGTGGCAGAAGTCAAAGAAGATAACGAGAGGTCAAATTAGCACAAGAGGAAAGCAGTGTTTAAGCAATTGAAGCTCTATAGCCTAGATCTCTTCAGACAAAGGGAGATTACGTGTTAGAGGACGACGGAGACAAGCCGAATTAGAGTAGGTCGAAAAACGTCCACTTCAAGCTCTTTCTTCTTTGCTCCAAACTTTTCCTGCAACTGTTGTAATACAAAAACTGCAGCTACAGTTGACTTACCCAGCTGAAATCCAAACTCATCCTAGGATTTTCTCGTAGACATTCATATCCAATTCAAGAAGTCTCACTCCTCTATGTTTGCCCACCATTAGGCCATCTCCCTTACCTTTACATGTATACCGGTATGGTATAACTCTTGTGTCACTGCTCTAGAACCTCGCCTTCCTGTTCAATGGGATTCACAAACCTGAAAAAACCCTTTTCACTGCAGTTGCTCCTGCAGCCTTTATAATATAAGGTCGCTTGTGACCCCAGACGGCCCCCGTGCCTTGCCTACTTTGGTGCTCTTCAGTGCTTGCTCCACAATCTGTTTGAACAGTCACTCCCGATACCAGTCCTTCCACTATATCTTCATTTGTCTCGTTTAGCAAAGAAGAAAAATAACTTCTCCACCTTTCCATAACTTCCTCTTCTTTCATTTTAAGATTTATATTCTCATCCCCAATATATTTCGATCTTACAATATCCTTCCTCTCTTTTCTCATCTGCTTCTCTATCTTGAACACCTTTGCTCTTCCTTCCTTCGTCTGAAGAGATTCACTACAGTCTTTCCTGGTTCTATCCTACCAATTGTTACTATTCTTTTGGCCTACCTATTTTCTCTCTGTACTACTCGTGCGCTTCCTTGGTTCCTTCTCTTTGCCACTTCTTAAAAATGACTTATTTTCTTTAATTACTAGCTGTACTCCCTCACTCGACGACCATGTTTCTCTGTCTCTCCACAGACTTCTCTTGCCGAATACAACGATGCATTCGACAAACCAGCATGATCAACATTTGCTCCTTCAGTTACATTCTATCACTCATTCTTTCTTCAAACATTCTTCTCTTGACAAGATCCTTTAGCTTCCAAGTTTTAATTTTCTTTTCTCCCCTCTTCCAAACCCTCTTTTTTCCTTCCATTAATCACTACTTCAGCACACAACAATCGGTGTTGAGTCACGCACGCTTCTCCTGATATCAACTTGCAGTTCTTCATTCTCAATTCTTCGTGTCTTCTACACAATACATTATAAATCTGACTTTCAATTCCCCAACTCTTTGTATGTGATGTAACGTTCCCGTCTCTTTCAATAATTTATGAGTTCATAACTCTCAGTTTATGCTCTTGACACAGTCCCAGCATGTTTTCCCCTTCTTGGTTTCTTACTACAAAACCGAAACATCCCATCACATCCTAAAATCCATCACACATTGATCCAATGTGGCAGTTTATATCACCTACCACCATCAAAAGATCCTCTTGAGAGACATCATGTATGTTAACTGATAGTTTCCTCTCCCTCTTTTCCTCTTCAGGCCTACCCTGTTGCACAGCATATACTGAAAAGACATGAAGAATCTTCCTTCTACACACCAATGCAATTTTCATCATTCTGTCATCCAATCTTTTAACTTTAACCACCTCCTCTACAAAATCTTCTTTCACCATGATCCCTACTCCGTTTCTGCCCTCCTCTATCTGTTCCACCAACACTTGTACTTTTCCTCAACCTCCGTACACTCTGGTTCCTTGGTTTCTATTCCTAACTTCTTGTAGACATCCCATATCTACTCTTCTCCTTTTGAACAAATCCACTACTTCCCTACTCCTTCCTGACAAGGCACCTGCATTCACTGTTGCCACTTACTCGTTTCGAGTAAGCCGAGGTATGCACGTGCTACACCAATCTTCAGGGAGCTGCACTGGCTGCCAGTGGAAAGTCGTATCATTTTTAAAATTTTATTACTAGTTTATAAATCACTCAAT
>JAOBBB020210729.1:0-20581 GCA_025331005.2 Zoanthus gigantus
AAATCCTCTGATATTATAGCAAAACGGGGCTCATTACTATTTTGATCCGCCATCTTTTCTCTACTAGTAGGCTATCATAAATAGACCTCTAGTAGAGTAGCCAATCAGAATGCAGGATGCGTGTTAGACCGTTAGTAGGTTTATACTAATGGTTATTTTGCGGTAACAATGGCTGATTTGTTTTACTAACTCTCTACCTCCTAAGCTTGGGAGCGAACTTTAATCCATAGCCAAGAATCTTGAGTTGTTCTCCTATCAGTACTCTTATGATACAACAATATCCTGGCTGCTCTCAATAGATATCTGAACAGACATAACTAAAATGCTGCTGAAAATCAAAGCAAAACACTTATTGTTCATCAACAGGATACCTAAACTACGTGCGTGTAATTCTACATTGATTTGGGCTCCATTAAATTACAAAAACACAGTGCTACCTAGCTCGACTTCTTCGTCAAAGCTTTAAAGAAAATTGGGTACTTTTTTTAACGTAAGTTTTCAGTAGTAATGTCTAGTAAATATTTATCTTTTTTTAAAAACAATGTTTCGATCGTTTCTCGAAGATAAAAAAACTAAAAAAATCTGAGGTAAAAAGGTAGTATTTTTGGGAAATGAAGAAAATGATAGAATACGAAATGATTTGTACCAGAATAAAATGAAAAAGAGAAGTAACCACACCCAAACTAACTAATCAAACCTCCAGCTGTATTTCAAATATACTAAAAGAAATCGAAGCTAGCTAAAAATGCTTCATATAGGACTATATTCACGTCTTATTGCTTTGATTAGGGTCTTCCTTCTTAAATTTGAAATATTTTCAAGTTTTGCTAACATTAATTCGCGGCTTATTTGAAATGATTAAGTTGTACATTAAAAGTGTTTATTAAAGACTCCATTTGAAAGCTCATTACTCTTGCTAAATAAAAAATATCCGTCAAAACCTCTTCAAAAATTAGTCAATTTGCACCCAAAAATAAAGCATTTATTTAATATAGTGTAAGTAGCTGTACGATATTACGTACAAACAAAACGTGCTCTTGACGGCCATTGTTTCTCAACACAACCCTTCTGTAATAAATCAACTCAAAAATTCTAATTAAGTAATTGGTTCTGAAAGTTATTGCAGTTTTTGATCACATTTGACAGGCAAAAGTAAATAAAACTAATTCCACTTTGTGTTCCTTCAAGGATATATTGTAGTTTGGCAAATATACTTTGTGGCGAGAACACAGAGCTCCGCGTGAAGTTGTTTGTTATAAAAAGAAACACATCCCGTAAACTAATATTAAGAAGAAAACAAACTTATGATATGCCAAAATATGAGAATGATTTACGCTTCAAACGGTTATTACATTAAACGTTTGAATGACAGAAAGAAAAGTAATAATGTTAACAATGATTTCTTGGCGGCAAGTGTTGATTAAAAACCTGTATTTTCACAGCTGAGCTAAAACAAATCCTTATTAGTTTTAATTTTATAAACTTCAAGACAACATCTTATTTTGGAAACTTTTATTGCTATCGTCCGGTTGGGACTGAAATTTGAAGAAACTAAACTTCAATGTAGAGATCTGTCGTTCGGTTTACACTATACTAAACCTAAAATACGGAGATTTGCCTACGTATCTGAACTTGTGATAAAAGAATTAAAATCTAAACGTTAATTTATCTATCTTCAACAGCACTACTGAAAACGTTTTGTTTTACGTATAAGTTAGTTTTTGTTGTAAATGGGGAATTAATAACTTGATTTGATATGAAACGAATAAAATTCAAATGAATTGTTCAAAGTCTTGTTGCACTACTGAAGCTAGCATTTTTTCAAAAGAAAATTTTCTAAAAAGTTCAAGAATTTTGAATCTTGGCACTAAAAATATTATTTTATCTTAAATGAACAAATACATTTTAAGTTGATAGTTAAAACTGAAACAAACGCAGCTGGATAAGACATGAATTGTATGGCTTTATATGCAGCTTCCTTGCATTCAAGTGCGTGGATGCTATCGGTCTACGTCAAAATCTAATTCTATATATAGGTTCGTTCAAGCTGACAGAGTGGAATCCCAGAAAAGATCGAAAATTTGTTAAGGTAAAAAAAAATCCACACTTTGACTACGAAAGTGCTGTTTTTGAATTCAGTTAATTTTGTTTAGTTCAAATCCATTGCTATACTTCAATACTAACAACAAATAGTTTTTCTTATTTCCAAAAGCAAGTTGCTTCCTTCTATATTCCAAGATCATTAGCTGTTGTGACTTAAACATGTTTTTAAGTGGAAAAAATTTTAGAAGTCTCCGAGTCTTTTTAGACAGCTTCAAGCAATGATAATGTAAGATTCTTCGATTTTCCAAATATGATATTCTCACCAAACAAGTCTGTTGTGATTTTGTTTGTTATTGTATGGAATGGTTATAAGCTGGACTTTTGAATTTTGCTTTTGTAATCTAACTTCAAATTTGATGTTTGTAAGGGTGTATTACCTCTAAAGTTAGAAATGCTTTTGTAATGAAACTCGATATTAATAACTATAAGAACTCGCTTATATTTTTGGATCAAAGGAACCATGAATGGTTATTTTATTTACGGTTGGGGTTGTACAAAGGTTTTGTTGGTGTAGTAGCCAAAAATGTATTTTTTGTACCTGTTCATGATTTTTAATATAAGCTGCCATGTTGATGCATTTCGTTATTCAACCTTCAACTTAAATTATCTTGTATATAGAGAAATATGAAAGTCGGAACATTTTATGTCTTCAAAATCAAATGAAAGGTTTTTTTCATGCAACTGTTACCAATAACTGCACGGTTGTCGGCGTCATTATTATGAATATGCCCCAGTCGTATTCAGTGAAGTACAGTTAAAACTTGTTGGTTTTATGTTGAATGTTTGGCGAAATCAAATTCTATGTTTACTAATCCTATGCAGACTGCAAGTCTCTGCGTCTTTATTACTAGAACCACTGTCGAACCTCTTCGATAAATTTCGTCTTTCATGAAAAAAGCAAGAACTGCTGCTATCAATTCTTGTTGTAAAGCGACCTGGACCTTTTTTTAAATATTTGAAAACAATTTAAATATGCCTGGTATTGTTATTTTAAGTTCGTTGATAAAATAACATTTATTTTGAAAATATAAATTTCGATATTTAAGGGTGTATTTCGATATTTATATCGATAGTTGGCTTCAATTAATGCACTCCCTCCGACGAATCGAAGGATCGCGACTGCAATCCGAAACGTCAGTTACCAACTTCTCAACAGGTGTAAAACTTATAAGTTTATCTAAATGCTCAACAGAAGAAGGAACACAAAAACATTAAAATAAATAATTTAAAAATTTGATTTTTAAAACTAACAAATGGCTCTGGCCAAAGAAAGGCTATTTTAAAGAATTTTCTTTCCTTGAGTTTGACAAGGCTGGGAATAGAATGCGAGGCTTTCTAATTCGCGAGTCGAAGATTTCATATATATAGTTTCGGTCGCAGAATACTTCTCCACTTCCATTGATCCATGTTTTTGTTAAATAAAGCTAACTGTTCATTTGTCTTGTGAACTGTCGGCAGGGTGCTTGCCGTAAAAGAATTTTAATGGCATAACTCTACAAAATGATTTTTATTTAAAAGCAATCTGTATTAAACAAAATCCCAGATTATAAAACTGCTACCACTTGCTCAAATCCCGCCAAGATGTTAGAATTCTGAAAAAAATAAACGTTTGTTTTTCTAACAGTTTTGAATTAGAACTTATATGTGTTTTGATGATTGGGGAATAAAGAAACAAATGCACAAGCCATATATTTAAGAATGATAAACTCAAGTTATATATGTCTTCCCTTTTTCGAGACACGGAGAAGAAAGTTTACCGATGGCTCGCGACACTTTTGAAGTGAACAAGTATCTATAGGGTTTAATCAGTTATTTTAGTGAAGGTTAATGAACAAACTTTCACTCAAGATTTCAGCACGTTTTAAATCAGAGAACTATTGAAAGTGTATAATGGTTTCTCTCGAATGTCAAACAAGAAAATATTGAGCATTTCTGCAGTCAAAAAAAACTTTTCTTTTATACTAAATTTTGGCTTGAGATTTACTGTTACTAAAACTGGAGGTAAAAGTCTTCCTCCTCAAATATTAATTCAAAAAAAAAAGTTTTCATAGAGTTGTGATATTGCTGAACAGTTTCTCTGAAATAGAAAAATTAATTTTATTTAATATTTGTTCTTTAGCACTCCACGTTATATGTAGAGTGAATTTCTGGTTGTTCATTTGAAAAAGCAATTCTAAACTTCAGCTTCGTTTCTCAGTACTGTACTGTTTCAAGAATTAGAAAACACAAATATTGTAAATTTGATACACAAGAACAAAACTTTAAACATTTTATCGGACAATGCTAAGTTTCTCTTGGGTATATATAACTACGTTTGGCTCAGGGTTTCTATAATTGACTCAGACGCTTGCAGAACAATAATTGAATAAATATCTATTTTCCTAGAAACAGCTAACGAGTGTGAACACTTTCGAATTAATAAAAAGCATTATTTAGATGTGCAATGCTTTAAAGATCAAGCAAAAAATTAAACTGTTTTTAAACGTAATTGTTGAAAACATTAGTTATATAGTATGCGCGTTAGGGCGGCGTTTTGAGTCGTAGCCATATTGAAACATGTAAATGCCGCAATGAGGCAGCGGATAATTGGACATGTTGCCGATTATATTTCTAGATTTTTATCGAAGAATTTCATAAATTCTGGTTTTTCTTTTTTCTTTACTTAAAATAGCCATAATTTTTAATGAAAGTTTATCACGGCATGCACGCGAAACTGCTGCTTATATATTTATATAACCTTCCTGATAACTATCGATTATGCGGTCTCACTTCTGATCTTATCCTTTTCAATGAGTTGTACAATTATATCTAAAAATTGGTAGTTTTTCTCATTTTTAATCGAAACAAGAGTTTTCAAGCGCTTTGTTTCTCAACTTGTTCTGTTTTGAAGCTGGTGGATAGATCTGAAATTATTGTACAAAGAATGAAACGAGAAACTATTTGTTAATTAACAATTTCAAAACCGAAATTTATGTGGACTCTCCGTCAGGAGACAGCAAGCTTGTTTAATTTTTTTCTAGCAAGTAAGTTTGCTAAGCTATATTTTAGAGTGTTCGAGTAGTGGACGATTAAACTTTATCAAGTGAATCTAATGATCACGCTTTTTATTTTAAATTTGCTCCACTTTTATCAAAACATCAAAAATGTCTCTAATTTGTAGTGAGAAAAATGCTTACACCCGCCAACGTTTGTTCAAAAAAGGTTTTCGTTTTCATTCATTTTTTGAAATTTTGAACAAGGAATAGTTTCTCAAGAAGTAATTCTGTTTTATTCAATCTGATGAAAAAGTAATACAATAGGAATTTCCGAAATGTTGATAAAAAAAGGAATCGACAGCGGCTTTTTTAAGAGGTAAATCATTACACTATTTCTAACGATTCTTTTCTGTTGAACCGTTTAATCAAATCGCCGCTAATGGCTTATGGACTATATAACCTCGACCGCAGTCTTACTTTTAATATTTTGGCCAATTAGTTTCTGTATTAATCCTCATCTCGTTTTAGGAATTAAGTTCAACTTTTTTCCGCACTGTCTATACATTTTATTTTCAGTGTCAACAGTTTATAAATTAGAAGATAATCCTTCGTGGTTAAAAGCGAATGGTACATGGCAACGTTTAGAACTTAAAAAGTGGTCAAAATAAGAATAGAAAAGAAAAACTAAATTAATTTGAGACGTTTGGTTGCATGCTTATAAATGCTGTTTTATTTTTATAGCTAGTTAAAAAATTGATAAAGTTAAAGCATTCTTCTTTCTTGTTTTTATTCTTAAATGTTCCTGAACTTGTCCCCCAAAACAAAACGACTCGCGATAATCAACGTTGCGGTTGTTACGCGTGTTCAGTTTTGATTAGAGAAGTTTGGTGCTTGTGAAAAACATTTCTTATCAACTCATTTTTAGTACATAAACTTAAATTTTCATGCAAAAGTTTGAACTATTGCAAGATTACTTCGGTTTCTATAAACTCATGTACAGAACATATTTTTTTGAGACGAGAAATAAAATACAAATTTTGCATTTTTTGAATTTAATATTTCTTTCTCAAATGAGAACATGTCTATCGCTCGGGAAGATTGTTTCATATTTTCATTTAGCCACGTTCTTGAACATAGATAAAAAGTTAAAAAAAAAAGAAAACATATTTAAAGAAGTTATCTCAGTTACAAATACAAAACTTGCCATCAAATCCACATGACAGTTATTGATCACCCAACGTGAAAATTGTTAGGTTGATTCGCATGACAACACTGAAGCCTTACATTGTCTGTTCGTAGATTTGAGGACTATTTTATCCTGATGTTAAGTTTTATCAACTTTAAAATTACTCAATATTGTTTTGTTACAACTGTTATCAAGTTTTTTTTCAGGCTGGTCACAAATTGAATAAAACAGTTATCATTTTATTTTACAAGCAAATTCACTACATATCTCCACAGTGAATGTAGAAAATAGCTCTTAATTCAAAGCAAACAAACAAAGTTGAATTTAATTTTTAGTTCTGAAATAACAGGAGCGAAGAGCGAGAGATGTAAACCAAAACCTATTATAAGATTATATAGGTCGTAAATAAAGCCAGTTGTTCAACTTTTTTCAGTATTCTGCTTTTTCAGTTAATTTCTGAGTTACTCAGTCCGTTTATTGGTAACAAAACCTAATGCCTATTACTCGACCATACGGTCGTTGTTGAATTTTCTAGTGATAAGATGTCTGAGTTCAGAGTCACGCCAGTGGCGGTGCCAGTGCTAACTATTGTCAAAACTGCTTTCTTAGCAAAACATCTTAAACTAACACTGTGTAACACCAGTTAGCCGTGTCATTTTCACCTGAACTAGTTTGAAATTGGATAAAATTTGGAAAATGAACTGTTTTTATTTGCTTAGGTCAGATGATGAATAAGATTTCAGCACGGGTGGTTAAGTTTTGGTAAGTTTTAAACGGCGATATTTTCACAGAGTATGAATAGAAAATGAGTCTTTTATACTAGGACAAAAAAAAATTGAAAGCAATACTTGTTAGCTGTTAAATCTAGCCAAAGCAAAACCATGTAAAATATACGAAATTCAATTTACATACAAATCAGTCTAGTCGCTCACATTGAAACCTCCATGTAAACCATTTTAATTCATTAAAAGAAAAACTCCCGTAAAGTTACCCTCTGCAAATTCCTATATGTACACTTTTAGGTCTAACAAACTAGTGTGATACTAATTCGTATTCGTCAAGAATATCGTTGCGAAAGAAAAAGAACTTGATGTGTTTTCTTTGACATCCCAAGTAAGAGATGAATTTTTCATTACGTTTTTGAACTGGCTTTGGAGACAAATTCCATCAGTTTTTTTACATTCAGCCACAACTCCTTTGAAGACATCTTACATACAAATATTACCGCTAAAATCCCTGCAGTTCAGAATTTTGTATCGAACTAGAGTTAGCATTTAATGGTTTTGTATAGTTTTTTTTCTGATCTAACCGAGTAAGTTATTTTACCAAAAGCTATGGATACAAGTTAAATCCATAAGATCTCATTTTGAATATACTTTAACCGCAAAAGCAGCTGTTTTCACTGAAAAGTACTGAAAACCGCAAAATCTTACAGAAGAGCGTGTTATTATGTTCTTTGACTGATGAACTTGCTTTCTTAATACGGGAAAATAAATTGGCTTGAAAATAGTTTTCTTTTTTTCATGCAGTTTTTTGATGCTATATATAGCTAGCAACTAAACTCAGTATTTTTCATAGCCCGTAAAGTCTGTTTTACAATAAATTTTCTCATTTATGCGAAGCTTTTGATAAGATATTCTGATCTTATCGTTTTACAAGAAGAAGTGAATAAAACATAGGAAAGCTTGCTGTAGTCGATAAATATTGTTTATGTCAAGACTCGGTGAAGGAGGAAAATTCTGGGGGTTTTTTTCAAGATGCTCGCGACAAAACCATGCATTGTTATGTTTTGTAAATTCTGTCAAACAGGAAACAAATATGGTGTTTGTGACAAATAAAGATTTTAAGTGAAAAACCTTATTTTTTTAAAAAAAAATCAGTAAAAAATATATATTATTTAAGAATTCAAAAGCCAAATCTTACCTATTGAACAGTAAATCGCAGTTATGCTGTTCCCATTGTCTTCTAGACTTTCGAGTCAGAGGTGTTTCGAAAAGGTACGTTGAGGTGGTCGAATCAAGTTTACGCCAGGTATTTTAGGAGTTAGTAAGTGATTCGAGCGCCTGATCAACTGAGATAAGAACTGGTTTTAAATTTGATGTACAAGAAAAATCGATTAGAGTCCAAGAAATAGATTGGGTTTAGGGTCGTTTAGAATATATGAGTTTATTAGAGCGATTGATTGATCAACTGATCTAATTCCAAAAATGAATGGGAATTGAATTTCATAGAAAAACTGCACCGATCACAGCCACGCATTTGTTAGGTTATAAAAGTTGATTTGTTTTCATTGAGAATTATCAAGAACTGCGCTAAGGTGAGAAGACATCACCAAAAGAATGGCACTTTCTAAGTCTTTCACCTGTTGGGCTGATTTTCTATCCACACCTTTTTGGCGAAGATCTCTATAGAAATTAAAGTCACTTAAATTTATATTAGAAGGTTCAATTCTCTCCCGTTTTCATGGGTTTAAACTTAAAAATCAGTATAAATGCGGATTCTCTTTATGTTGACCACAATGGTCACACAGCAGCACTCAAAAATTTCTGAATCGGATGTTTTTTCCGGATTTGTTTCAAAGTCGCAAATCTTTTCCAGGCTTAAGAAATTCATAATAACTTTGCTCGGATATTGTCAATTTTAGTTTATTTTCCTGACTAGCAAAGAATGCTTTATTCGCTCTTGATTCAACAAAACTTGAAGGCTTGTTTAGGGATTATCATATTCTTCAGGGTTTAGCTTATTCCCCAACTGAAAGAAATACTTTTCACATTCTCAGCAGGGCTGCTTTTATAGCACAGCAAAATATACTTTTTAACTCTAAGTAACAGTTTTATTATTATCTCAATTTGAAAAAATGAAAAAAAAAACTTCACCAAGTTTAGTGTAAGAAAAACTTCTCTAATCACAGAGTTCAAGTGAATTTTTCTCGGATTTTTGCTACAACTCAGAGTCTGATGTATCTGGTATTACACTCTTCGTTTACGAATTCTTTTAAACCAGCCATTTAATGTACAGAATTTGCTGTCATGTACTAAGAAAGTCACAGAACTATGGGTTCCAAACTTTATAAGCATAAGAATTTAAATTAAGATTAATGTGCAATCAAATTTTTTAGAAGATGACACAAAAGGTGAAAAAGGAACGAGTTTTCTGAATTAGTTGTGGCGGTCCGTGCAATATCCTGGACCTGTTTTAGTCTTTTTGTTATTAATTGCATTTGAATGATAATCTGTTTGTAAGTAAAATATACACAAAGTTCAGAGATCTGAAAGCAACCTAAACAAAGCGAACACGTTGCCAGAAGACGACATTGAAAACTGGGATTTGGTGTTGACAGAGGAATATTTCATCGCCTAAGTTTTGCGCAAAGAAAGCTTTGATAGAACTGCCAACAAACGCAAACGAGAGATCAGCTTGTTATTCTCATATATTGCCGACGGTTGGATCAATATGAAACCGCTTATTACTTCTTCAAAAAGTCGGGGACAGTTTTGGTAATATTCCGCACTTCATCGATTATGAGCTAGTAAATAAATTCACAAACATATGAAACGGCTTTTGTACATTTTCATTTACACAGACTATCTAAAACATGATTAGAATGGCCAGCACTATACACCTAGTGGAAGCGAGAACTTGGAATCTGTTCTAGGAAAGAAGATGTAATTACGTTATAGGGATTGAACCATTCGAGGGGGACCAACAAATGAGGAAGTCTTGACTCTTGATGTATTTTTCTGACAGTTTTTGTGCGAGGGGTGTCATTCTCTATTGTCGCTCTTCTTATTCTATAATATTCATTTATAAACCTTGCGTTAATCAATTATTAATTTGAGACCTGACCGCCAAATATGAAAAAAATAATTAGAATATATATTGAATCAATGACTAAAGGTCATTGCACCTTGGGGCTGAAACTCACGGCGATCCGTTCACATTTTCTAATTAATACCTTGGCCTAATTAAAATTTTTGGAAATTGATTTTTTTTGTTTGTGAATACAACTATTCGGTAAAAAAAAAGTAAGCGAAGTTTCACTTCGGTAAGGTAGGGTGTACTCTTTATCGTCTATAGCTTTTTAATAAGTCGTTTAGCCGATTTTAAACGCAAATAGATACCTTAAAGAGATGTTTTGCGGTAAGTAATAAAATCAACTTGAAACGCGTTTTTTTTTTTTAATTTGCCGTTATATCATTCGGTCTTGAATGAAGTATTGTGAGGGGAACACTCTAGCTGTCTTACTAGAAAGATTTTATAAAGTTATCGACAGCTATAAATTAGGTCATTAAATGTTATCAGAGTTGGCTATCGATGTAGATTCACCGATAAATTAGTTTTCCAAAGATTCATTTAAGAAATTAATTTGAAGAGTTTTTATTCCTGCATAAAATAAAACAAATTAGATTTGCACTATTGATCAATAACTGGGTTGAAAGAAGCTGATGTTGGAATCCTTAACTAGTCGCATATCATTTCCAATGTTGAGGAGCTGTGGCTTTAGCTAACCCCACTAGATAAATTTGCTAAATTCATTGATATCTTTTACTTTTAAAAGCAATAACTATAAAAAATGTAATGGTGCTATTGATGAAAATGTATTAGTGTCAAAATAATCATTTTGTGCAAGGCTACAGCTGCTAAGCAGGAGAATTTTTCCCGCTCTCACTGCCAGACGTAAGCATTTTTTTAAATAACTTGCCTTTCTTACTTGAGGCAAATTTTAATAAAATTTCCGTGATTTTCTTTGGCGTGTGTGGTTTTAAAAAAAGCTCCAGTGCTCCCAATAAGCCATTAAAGCTTTTGAGAAGCCCTTAAGAAAAATAACTATTGTTCGTGTTAAGATGTCTTTTCAGTGTAAATTGCCTACGCAAGTCCGTCTGCTACTCAATGGGAATAAACAAAGTGCTGGCGCGTGCGACACACAAACCACGTTGTTGAATAAGATATCTCTTAGTTTACGACTACAAAATGTTAAAAAGTAGATTATATCCGCATGTTTTTTTCTGTTTGGTGTAGGTGGTCTTCGGCTAAATAGAAAATAAAAAAGCTCTCTCTAGCCCATGTTGCTTTAGTAATTATTTTAAACCCATATGAAAATGTTAGTTTTCTTTGCTAACAAAAGAAATATGATAAACATTCTTAGGCAATTAGAAAAACCTGAAATCATCGTATACACGAAGACAATACAAAGACTTTGTCAAAAATCAAAGAGTTCAAGAAAATATACAAGTCTTTTTCTGTTATTGTTCCTTGGAGATCTCAACGGGACGTTTTTCAATGAAGAAATCTCTAAGGTGGGAAATGAAATATATTGGGAGAACAAAAGTTATCGGAAGAGATCTAATAAAAAGCAACATAATATTAATGTTTATCTTCGGAAGTATTTGTACAAAAAATAAAGAATTACATAGACGCCGATAAGTCCAGTCAAGCTAAGGTACCAGGCTTTCGTTTATGCCTCGCAATCGTGTCGCGGAGTACCTATCATTTTAATTAGTAATTAATGTTTTATTAATCATGCTAATGAACATTCAGTTTTGACTAATCATGGCCTATTTGGCCAATTATTTTGAAGCCAAAATACTTTATCGCAAACAAATGCTTATTAATTAAGAAAAATTACAGTTAGTGCCTCAACCGCACAGCTGATTCGCCGAGCCGCGGGATGCAAGAGTCGTCGACGGTGTCCAAACTGATTTCCTTTCCTGGTTTTAGCGCAGCGCCTCTCACTATTCCAGCAAACTCTTTTGAAAGAGGAAAATAATATTACGAGTGGTTAATTTGCCATGCTCTCATCTTCAATTAGCGCAATTAAATATTAATATAGCCCGATTTGCTTACATGCTTTTTGATCCTGCGATGACACCTGACATAATTTTATTAGAAAATAGGTTGAGCGGAAGCTCTGATTGGTCAAGCGGTCCTATAGATATTAAATCCACAGTAATAGGCAGTATTCAAAGAACACCGAAACTCAGCCAAGATCAGAGGCTTAGCAATGGAGTCTTCGGCTAACACGCACGGTTCCGCAAGACCTACCAACTTGGAAAACCAAGAGGACAGCAGCACATCTTTGCTTGAACTCGTTCCAAGTTTAGAGCATTCGATTGTTGGAATATTAAACAACAATGGTGAGCTAGCTGAACAAGATCAAGGTACAGGTCATTTAGGATATCTTGTTAAGGGTAACTAGTGCTGGAAATTTCACTGATCAGTCACATTAATCAGGGCTTAGAAAATAATTTTTTTCTAATGATTTTAGTTTGAGGAAAATCTAATTTGATTCACTCGGCTCTTGCTGTAGATAGTAATAAGAGTGTCGGGATTGAAGGAAAATCTTCTCCGGCTGAGAGCAAACGAACAGTTGATAGTTATCCGGATGAGGAAGAAAAGAAGGCCAGTGAGAGTCAAACAGCTAAACAGAAGAGGCACCGAACTCGATTTACTCCTGCTCAGTTGAACGAATTAGAAAGATGCTTTGCTCGTACGCACTATCCGGATGTATTTATGAGAGAAGACATGGCTGCTAGAATAGGTCTAACAGAATCCCGAGTCCAGGTGAGCATGCAATTTCTATTAAACACAAAGTGAAAGAAAGTGATTAAGTTATCAATGAGGAAAAAATTACAGTTTAAGGGCCTCTTTGGAATAATGAAGTTTGAGTAACGGTCCGCCGCTACTAGCTCACAAAACATGTTCCAAACAATTTTATTGTGTTAAAGAACAACAAAATTTTAAACTTCAGAAGTTAAGATTAATGTAGACATTTTTCTTTCTTTCTAGAGTTTAAAAGCTAAACTGTCATTATTTTTAATAAATGATAAAATAATCACAAGCGTTGGCCCAGTTTTGCCGGCTGTATTGATATATTTGTATATTTTGCTCGCTAATCGCTTTCACACTCTGGGAAATTGTACAAACTTTTACTGTTCAAGTCCTTGGTGAACTTCTGCTTTTATCGTTAAACTATGCGGCGTGCGGCTAGAGTGGGAAATACGTTTTTATTATACATTGATTTATGATGTTTTTATCGCATTCACTGAACTGAAGCCTTTGTAGAATTAATTTGCGTTTTGTTTAGCGATTTTCCTTGCCGCCAGGCCGCAGGACAGCAAAAAATGATTTGTTCTTCGGCCCAAACACTTTGGTGTAGAATATTATACACAGTTAATTATGATATCAATGCAAAAACGCAGCTACAACTGAAGAAAGATTTTCTTCATGAAATATTTTTAAGGCGGTAGCGTGTCTGTGTTTTCATTATTCTATCCGACTCTACACTTTTCAAAATGTACACAAAAGGCTGGATTATTAAAAATAGGTTTGTATGAGATAGCCGAAATACAGGCAATATTGGAAACTCTAATTAGCCGGCTTAAGAAGTAGAATGCCGGTCTCATTGCAGTCTTCTGTCTCTTCCAATGTTTCAACACTCGTATAAAAGTAATAGACAGAACTTTTGAAGTGTTATGATTTCGGAACAGTCAGCATCAATTGTTCACCACTCAATGTTTACGACTATGGCACGATAATTAAACCCACGCCATGGAAATGCAAGAAATCAGGGCCAATTTCTCTGTTCTGTGACTGTGTTACAAAGTTAATTGGCCGAAACAAACTGTGTGATTTGGCAGTCTATTATGATACAAAATACAGACTGATTTCACTTATCTCCAGGTCTATATCAGATGATATGGAAAAATATCAAGCCCGTACAATCCTCACACCTGTTAAGAACTTAAAAGCACCAGCTGAAACTAAAAAGCTTCCAATCTTGTTTTTCAATCTCAAAAAATCAACAGCTCCAGATTTGTAATTTCTTTTTAGACTATTCGGCTAATAAATTTCTTTTATTTTCACGTCGATACAGACAAAGAATCTAACAAAAGTTAGAGTTTCTTTCTTCACTTTTAGTTTTCAAGATCTATAATCTAGTCACTTTTAAAAGAGAAAGGAATTAATTTCCTCGTTTCCACACTGTTCTGTATTATAAAAACTGTGTATGTTTTACGTAGAAAAATTCAAAACACTACCCTGTTTAGACATAATTTTAGTATCGCACGGATTGAAAGAATAAAGTACTGGTCCTCGTGTGTGTTTTCGTGATTTGGAGAAGCCAGTGTTTAGAGCAGTGAGATCAAAACATTCAGTAAGTTTGACCAGCGTGTGCAAAGTTCTGATTTGAAAGACAAAGCGATGCGGCATAATTAGAGAGAATCGGGCGGAACACAAGAACATCGATTGTAATTACATTTTTCATTTTGGTTTTTTCTTCCCCTTTTGATGAATAGTATGGTTTAGGATTATAAAAAAACCCGCCAAGATATTAAAAGCAAGCCAGGCCGGCAAGCCGTGTTTACTTAGGGAAAATATTTTACATCATTCACAATCCTCATTTTTGTGTCAGTAACTTCGTGCAGTGCCCGCTGTATTATGTCTTTGTTTCATTTATAATCGGTCGTTTTCCAAAGCAAAAGTCTCGAGTTTAATGCAGTGGATTTTCTGCAAGTCCAGCCAGCACTATAGTCTATACTTCAGGAGCGCGTAAGAGTAATTAGTGAAAATTAGACGCTCTTTAGAAGAGTGCACATATACCTCGAGGCTATAGCAGTTCGGTTGTTTAAAGTTTCCGAGTTTATTGAAAGACACAAAGCCTTTTTCTATTTACTGCTACTTATAGAAGAGAAGACAATGAAAGTCATCAATATAATTGCGAATTTCAATTGCTAGCTTTAGTACGTAAGATACAAGATAACTGCTATAACTATTTGTAAAAGAAGAACTTTCGTTTAATTAAATGTTGATACCGTTGATCGGATCGAGGAAACAGAAAAATCAAACAATTTGGCGCACTTTTGTTTCTTCTGTAAACGGACTAATTCGAAAAATAGACTAAAAATTGGAGCTGGCCTGATACGTGCATTTAATACAAAAACATCTAACGTTATATATTTAGAAAGATAAAACCATTTCTCGAGGAATATTTTAATGAAATAGCGAATTGAAAACTTGAAGTTGCGGAAATAATTTTCTAAAGCAATTCACCGATAGTTGTGTTGTTGACGTGTTCAAGGGTCGGATGTCGAACAGAAATAAAAACATTTTGTCTTGCTCGTGTACATCTTAAATGAATATTCAATTTGAGTGAAACTTGACTACAAAAAAAATTTTTTTTGTGGTCACTTAACTTTTTTTTTTAAATTTGACGCTTGTAAACTTATCACCATATAGTTTGTATTGTTAAATGAACATACTTTGTACTTCAAATAAAAAGCATAAACACATTTTATCAAATTTTCTTTCAATATTAAAGTGTTTAAATGTAATTTCATATTCAAGTGCAAAATAAGTGCTCACGTTACTAATGTGGTTTTTTAAATGTGCTTAAAAGCTTTAATGTCTCGAAAAACCGTGTTAAAATATGATAATATTTTACAGTGATTGTTCGACCGTTCGTTGAATACAGCTAGTTTTAAAAAGACGACCTGCTAGAGGTGCTAAACACGAGTCAAGTTTGCTAAATAAATTTCAGTTTAAACTTAAAAGATGAAAAATTAATCTAGATGAAAGTATGTTGGTTAAGCAAATAAAATATTTTAGATGCACTTCGCTTTATGTGTAAGGAGTTTGCCCGATGTTTATAAATGTTAGTTCTTATGTTTGACTTTTGAAGTCTTCGGCCTTTTCGACTAAATTCATTGAAAATAGAATTTAATTACTAAAAGACAATGAATTGCCCAATTCTCCGCGGTGACAGAACGCAGTATTTGGCAAAGATTTATATTAAAAATAATAATTGAAAAAGTCCGTATATGCTGTGGAGGTTTTTCAAGTATTTTTAATATTTTTTACGTTCAGCAAGTTTTTCAGCCTGTTCGTTGAGAAAAAAGACTTGAAACTCCACTTTTTATGTTTAAAGAATGCTTCCTTAAGTTCTTTACCCGTGAGAAACTAGAGTTGGAAATGACATTGTTTGAAGTATGTTCTCCATACTCATCATTTTGTGATGAGATAGTGCATGGTGTTATTGTAAATGAAATAAGTTGTAACAGGTTTGCAAAAACATCGCTGCGGTGAGCACTCCTCTTGGTCACAAACCAAACGCTAAGAATCTTAGTCTCCTGCTAAGACTAGTAACAACAAGCCAAAACCGTGCCATATCCACAGGAAATATCTCAATAAGGAGGAGAGATTATCATTGGGTTGCCCGCAATTCTCAGCGTGTTGTTAAAGTAACTTTCAGTGAGAAGTAAGTTGTTATACTCTTTGTACTAACAGTATTGAACGACTTGTTTCGATTTTCTTCAAAAAAAATTTATTCCTAAGGCAAAGAATGGAGAAAGAACAAAAATTTACCCTTCGTTTAATTACATGTCTACTCTGTTCTAGACGTGTTTTCCATTTTTTGAAATTTTAAAATTGATATTTTTAAGGAAATAGTATTAAATCGGTCAACAGTTCATTGTTTCTATGATTTTTCAAAAACAAGCCTTATCATTTTTATTTCATTTTTGTATTATTTAGTGCTGATAGTTAGAAAATAGGTAACCGAATTTTTTATAGTCGCTTATCAATTAGCACTACAAATAAGTCTTGCTTGCTGGAAACTTGTAAATTAATAAACGATCAGAAATAAAGTTTTTATCCTAAGGAAATTATCCAATAACTTGATGAAAAGGATGCAAAATGATACACTTATTTAACATCACACGGAAAGCCTTAGAATAATTACGAATTGCTCGTTATTTGCTCAGCTTTTTGAGTTTAAGTTATTGTTTAAATATTTCGTTAATTTGAGTTTTCTAGTTTCAACCTTTTGACGTCAACTCATTCATTTTGTATCAGTTGAATAACGAACCGCGCCGCTAGAAAATACACAGGAAGAAAATCTAGCTGAGAGACACAATTCGCCGATGTGTCAAAAGAATTGCACCAAATGACAGTATCCTTCCTTAAAAGTAAAAACTTTGTTGAAAGAGCAAGTACGTACTAGCTCATTAGCTGTCGTCTTCCTTTTTCATACGTTAGTTTCAAAAAACTGTCAAACTTAAGTTTATGGCTGTGGGCTTTTTTTAAAGAATGGTATCATATGAAAAACACATCCATCAAGTTTCCAGTACCCGCTCAGCTCTGTGCTCTTATAGAGGTTAAATAACAACAAACAATCTCTTATGAGTTGATCGCAGTTCAAATGAATGAAACTAAATAATAAATAATTCGGATGAAAAACACTGCTATAGTTCAAAATACTGTAAAATAATTAAAATTGTATTTCCCAAGAACCGGAACTTAAATTAAGGGAGAATGTAATGAATGAAAAATAAAAAAAAGCTTGTAAGAAGTTGTGCTCGCCCAATAATCTACCGAAGAAAACATAATGCGCAAAGTGTAATTTCTCACGCTTGGTGTTAGAAATTTCGAAAGATAATTAACGAAGTCTTCGGCCATGAAAGTGGTTGCAACCTAAACAAGCCAAACCTTGTATAACTGTTTTTATTCTTTTGTTAATTTTATTAAATTTATTGATACTTTTAACATTTACAACAAAGTGTGCAGAGAAAGCTCGAATTATCTTGTTATATTAATTTCCAAAAAAGTGAAAATAGATATTAACGAATCTATTTGCAAATTTTAACGAGTCTGGCAAAGAAAGAAAGAAATATTTTGTTGGGACTTTGGTCTTTTCTCACGAAGAAATTATATGTGTTTTGATGACTATAAAAACTTTCATGTTTTGCTTCTGTTGATCAATTGAATCGATTTCTAAAGTAACAAGTCGATTATTGGTTACAAAAAGCATCGTCTGCTACTTTAATTTAAAAGTTAGTAGAAAATAATTATTTTTCTTCCTTGAACAAATAGATTAAAAAGACTAATTATTAATTTTTAGTCCCAACCATTAATGAATATATTGTTGGGTAATTCTTGAACCACATTGTATTAATTTGGAGCATAAACCACTGCATTTCTAAGTTTCCTTGATATGTTGTGAGATTCAGTTTGAGTCAGTCTCTGTGATGTAGAGCATAAGAACGTTTTTTGTCGAAAAAACAATTACACACAATATTCTGTGTTTATACTTCCCCGCTGGCTTTGAGCTTTTGAAACAGAGTGAGACAGGATGTATTGGTCACCCAACACTTGTTGGATTTTCTTTCAAGCAATCTACGCGAGTTTCTTTTTCAGTGTTTTGAAATTAATCCAGGTTTTTGCAACGTTCATCTTAATAACTTAAAATACCAAATGTGTATTTCTAATTGATTTCTATTTTCATTTTTAATAACTTGTGAACACACGAACTGAGCTTGTATAACCGGCAGCGTAACCAACCCAAAGACAAGAGCTATGGCTGCTTAAATCTTTCTTCGCTTAAAACGCTACTCCACGTAATGTAATGCTAGTTTCGCTCATGTCGGCTCTAGTTAGTGTACATATGAATTAAGATTAAAATATTAATAACTCGGAACAAAAAAAAACATAAAAAATTTCAATCAGCTCATTAAACGTTATTGGTGTCTAGTTTCTTGATTTTGACAAATGGATGAATAACCACTTGGATTTTTCCAAGTTTACGCATGTATATTTTAAGTAGTCAATTTTAGCAATGTAAGTCTAGCGTTCTAGTTTAGCAATATAAGTATAGCTGTTTCGTTTGCTGTCATTTTTCCTCTGTGTTGCGTACAAAACTGGCTCTCTTTGTTAGGAAAATAAAAGCTATTATTTTATTATAAAACTTTTAAAATAAGTTTTACGGTTTTCTAACCGTATATATTTCATTATTTTCATGGTATCATTGGTGCATAACGTTTTAGCTTTCCTGTGATGACGCAGGTGAAAGCTCAGAGACTCGAATAACAATCACAAACTATACTTAATGAAAAATATTTTATTTTTTATTATTTATACAACTCCGAAATCCACTTAAATATATCATTAACTTATAAAACTATACATTAAAATTTGTCGATTTTATTTTGGATAAAACAGGTATGGTTTCAGAACAGGAGAGCAAAATGGAAAAAGCGAAAAAAGACAGCAGCTATTCTTCGTCCGCCCGCACCAATCCTGCCTTCGCATATGGCTCAGAGTTACAATGCCGTCGACTCAATGTGCTCTTTTCACAATGATCACCGCTGGCCAACAACAATGGCGGCGAGCATGCCCACAATGGCTCAGTCCCAGTCTTCGCTCAACTTATCGCCGCCACATCACGTCTTCGCTCAATCTGCACATGAGGTGTTGCAGCAGACATACCCTCATCAGACACAGATGCAAAGATCACATCTCGGAATTAATCTTCAACAACAAGTGAGCCAACAATCTCAGCAAACGTTCCAACAGCCTTTCTCTGGCCGAGATATGCCAATCTCATCGTCGCCATCGCTACAAGACATACAGTGTAATATTCCCAATGGAGGAGAGATGTGGCGTGGATCGAGTATAGCTACCTTGAGAAGAAAAGCTATAGAACATAAGGCCGGTTTTACGTACCGATGAACCATAACTGTTGCTTAAAGTGACAACAAACATTAAAATTTAGCCTTGGTTTTTTCCATCTTAAGTTTAGGAACAAATACAAATCTTTTTAAGGCAAGAGCACTTTTTGATGAAAAGAAAAACGCACTTTATATCATTTTTGTTTCATGTTCCTTAATATTAGTAGGCTCGGTGTTCGTCTTTTAAATCCAGACACAAAACTTTCGATATACAGAAAAAGTCAGAATCATTGTTTTATAATAAGGTCCAGATCAAATAATCTAGCCACGTGAAATTTACTTTTGTCATTACAAAAAAAAAAAAAACTTGTTGTAAAGTTGTTAAAACATTAAATGTTCAATTGGTTTCTTTGAGGCAATTCCCGGCTATCGCGTAAAACAATTGAGAGCACACAAAACTACGAACCAGGCCTTATTAAAACTAAGCATGAATTAGTTTATCTCTTTGGATTTAGCTATATAAAATTTTGTCTTCGTTTGATTATCAGAAGCCGTACGTGAGACTGTAGGGCTCTTAAGCGATTTCTATAAGAAAAGAAATTTAAGTATAAAGGCTACATATATTGGTGGATTAAAACTGTTTCTCTGTAAGAGTTTTAAAAAACATTTAATTTAGAATATATTGAAATATAAACTTTTAGGCTTGAATCTCTTCCTAAAACAATGAAAGAGACCCCAGTGTTAAAGTTATCCGCCGTCTGGTTAGCCTAATTGGTAAGGTGCCAGTCTGCTGTGTGGGACGCTTGGGTTCGATTCCCGGCCGGACCAACACTCAGGGTCTTAAAATAATTGAGGAGAAGGTGCTGCCTTTGCTCTAA
>JAOBBB020210730.1:0-11666 GCA_025331005.2 Zoanthus gigantus
TACCAAACCAGTCGACCCCATCGCCTGAAGAAGACTAGCAGTAGCAGTCGAAACGTCGCGAGCAATATCAAAGTGATTTATCGCGAGACAAATGAAAAAATAGTTAATTTATTAACGAATCAGTTGTTTGCAAACAGAAACGAAAAAGTTTACTAGTTAGATCTGGACCAAGGTCCGCCAGATTGAATTTTCAAAGCCGGAGTTGGGTATTTCCCTTGCCTCAGTGCGTAGCTGGCGGTCTTATTGTTAGGAAGAAAAATTGGGGAGAGGGAGAAAACCTCTCCCCAGTCTTTTCTCTCTCACAAGTCCGCCAGCTACGCAGGCTAGTATTTCCCTTGACATATTTTTTATTGTGGGCTCGCCAACACAGACTGCCCGGGATATAAGGTCATCCTCGATTGAAAACGGGCCCTATTCGCACAAAGCAGCCTTGGAAACTAGGCCCATGAGTAGTATCGGATCCGATGAAAGTCCTCCGTTTGTGACGTAATGATGTAACGAGGCCTGATAACAATCGGGGAACAACTTTGGGTGTGAATGATGAATCAAGCATGTTGAATAACACGATAAAAGCGAAGCTTGACAAAAAAAATCAAGCTAGCTTCCCGAGGAAGCGTGATTGATCCGTTACGTTTGTGACATTGTTGACAAGTAGTGAGAAATCACGTGATCGATCGATTGACCAAAGTTACATTTATCACTACACAGCACAACAGACGCAACACATTTTTAAATGCAGAAATCGAAAGTCGAAAAAATCACAACTAATCAAAAAGTTACTACTAATATACAAATATTCAAAACCGGTCAAAAAAATCCAAAAATCGACACTGTAAACAGTAGCCATGTTAGAAAGGAGGCACTGAAGCGTAGTATTGTGACAGTCAGTTAAATATTTTCCGCGTTGAAGTTTTAACTTAAAGTCAACTGTACCTTTAAATTATGTGTGAAAAGGTGTATTAATGAGGTCTTTTATCTTCAAATGCCAATAGTGACTGAAACAGAACATGTCTTTAGTAAAAAGAAAAGAATTCGTTGACATTATATTTATAAAATATGTAGACTATAATCTACACAGTTATCTGAACAATAGTCAATACTTTCTGGGCCGGACAAGACTATATGATATTTGAGATAAAATTTCTAAATATATACTGTACTTTACCTCTTTAGTTCGATGAAAGTGAATTGCAGTTATCCAAGGGAGCTATTACCAAACATCAAAAAGGCCTAATTGTATGATTATTTCAGCTGCATACAGTCAAGTACCAACAACTCATAAATACCTTATTTGCAGTAAGGGAACTAAACTAAGCTGAATTTTTGATTTAACAACAAAGACGTAACGTTCTGTTTGTAATAGGGATAAAACCTACCAGATAAATACCACCTAAAAAGACGATAAAACTTTGCACACCCGACAAGACTTGCTATCCCATCCGACCTTACAAAATGATCAATTAAACATTCAGCTTGATTCAGCATTCTGTATTACGTTACCAATATGTTAGCCTCCTGGTGCCTGTTGCTATTTCCGTCTGCTGTTTAATGGTTAACTTTAACCAATCAAGGTTGAAATATTTATGAACAAACTTTGCTGAGAGTAAAGAGCTAAGATTTTGATCATGATAATTTTTGAAGGAAAATCTCAAACTCCCTTCCTTTATTCTTGAACCAATACTAAGGGACGGGCCATTAGAAAGGTGATGGGAAAGATGGAGGGGGGGAGGGGGGTATAAAAAGAAAAGTTCATGCAAGGTCAGATGACTTCATGCAAAGAAGAAGTGAAAAATAAAATTCATGCAGAGTGAATTGCACTGTCAGGCTTACAAACTGTACCCAAGTAAGGGAGCGCTGTGCATCACTTTATATGGCCGCCACTTTATATTGAACTTTGGAAAAAAATGTAAATGGAATTTATTAAAAAATGCAAACCGTACAATAACATTACCAAAAAATGTAATTCATGTCTTTTTGAAAAATTCCTGGTTATATGTAAAAAAGAACTCTGCAGTCTGAACAAGCGAAATGAGTTAGCAAGTTCATGCCCCCTTAGAAACAGATATCTTCTCAAGAATTTCGTAATCAAGTAACAGTCTCTCAAGTTACATATACAAGTCACACAATGAAATTACTTTGTTTTTATATCTCCTAGCAACTGTATCCCAGCTTTTAAAGCCAGTTTTTTGTAATTTAACGGTCAGTCGTTGATATTACCTGATGGGTGTGATCATATTTTTGACCATACGAAACAGAGCTGTAGTAATAAAACGATGAACTGCCTCTAAAGTCTTTCTTGAACCATTTTGTTATACATATATATATATAAAGTTCCAGAAATAGTATAAAATGGCTTTCCCACGAAGATTCCTTTACAAGGAGGATCGCAATGTATACAGTAGGCTTGTCCGGTCAAACTTGAAGTAAAGCATTAAAGCGACTAACTTGCCAACTCCTTGAATCCTTTATTAAATCAATGCTTTACAAATATTTCGGTCGTTCGACCTTCATCAGTGTATGCAGATGCTTTATATACAGTATCCTGAGCGCATTAAAAATTGCTAAAAATACAGTTCACATATACTATAATAAAACAAAAAGGTGATAAAAAACACTAAATTTAAAACTCTGCTGCTAAATAGCTATGTTAAAAATTCTGGTTTTAAAAATACCCTTGAGAACAAACTTATAAAAGCCTTTAATAATATTACCCGCCTACCGTTTAATTATTGTACTTAATTCTATGTATTGAAATAAATTCCTGTCTTTTGGTTAGGCCCTGTGGGAAAAGAGAGCACAATTGTCCGCTCCAAAATGCATCTCCAGTTATTAGCATGTCGTCCAATGAACGATTAGATCTTCTCGATGCCAATGAATTCAAAGTCTGTGACGGCATGTTCACCGCGATTAGAATGTAATACCACTTCACAAGTCTTTTTGTTGGTAAGCAGCTTGACTTGTGATTAGGAAATCTAACTTTAAATTCAGTGGTAGTCAAACCTACATATTGCAAAGTACATCTTGTATATCTAGCTAGATAAATGATGTTTCTTGAAGTGCATGTAATAAATTGCTTAATTCGATACTTTCTTCCAGTCTTCACACTACAAAATGAATCAGTTTGTTGCATGAAATTAGAGCAAAAATCACAATTCCCATTGCATTTAAAACACCCATTCTTGTTGTTGTTTACATTGTTATGGCTCTTAGACTCGTGTGTTAACCTAGAATCATTCAGTATTTCATATAAAACACAAGAGCGCTAAACAAACCCCGATGATAAACATAATGACCTTACAGACATTTTAAATGAAATTGTCGTCATGGTTGGAAGAATAACAAAAACGTGTCATAGAAAGTTCACCTAGTTCGACCTGATGATATGACGATAAACTGAAAAGTTAATTGGCCTGGATTCCTATTGATGTTTTCTTCAGTTTACAATAAAAATCAGTTTTGCCCGTCACTAAAAAATTAAAATGATGTCACTCAATGTTGTACCCAGTGGTGTAAACATGTTTAGCAGTGGTTGATTTATTGTCATTCTTTTTGAGGGTTTAAAGTATATTTAGCTCTTTTTTTATTTTAAAGTCGTCGCTTTGTTTTAAAATATTTTATGTTGCCAGAATATTGAAAATTTTCTGAAAATCTTTATGGTTAATTATTGCAATTTCTAAAAACGTCCTACAACATTTATTGGCTTAAAGAATTAATAAAGCGCTCATTAAGAACTTAACTTGTCAAAATTCTTCTTAAATTAAACACTCTACTTTTAAATGTTCGCATTGAAATATTTTATAATTCGAAAAGCTTTTAACTGAAACCCGAAGCTAAATTGGTTTTCGCTCGTAAACAACTAAATTGAAACAAATAAGAGAAATAAATTTGTTTACTTGACACTGAAGGTCGATGTGAAAGAAGAACGTTTACCGTCTATCAGCTAGTCGCTATGTTTTACATTTAGATCATGACACCCGCTTGAAATCATCAGTTAAAGAGGGTCTATCTCGAACGCTGTTTTCTCACGTGTGTGATCTGAGCGTGTTTGCCACGGTTTGATTCAGCAAGAACCTTCAATAAAATCTCCAGTTAATACTTAAAAGCCGTGTGTTTTCGCATGGTGCATTCGGTACATGACCCTATGTTGTTTTTATAGCGACGATTATATGTGACTAAATTAAAAATAGCTGATTTCAAACCTCTGGCATCCTAACATAATTATAGAGAAATTCATGCAACGAACAGGATCGGAATCTAAAAAAATTGAAAATGTAAAAAAAAATGGGGTCAGTTTTATGTAGATAACTATGGTATTCATTGAAACACATTGCCAATATTTCTGCATGTTTTTGTACTTAAAAAATCTATTTAGTCATGTTATATTATTTTAACCTGTCAGAGTAGAAGCAATAATTAGACAACTATGAGACAACTATGGATGAAATATTCAAAAGCGTATCCTCCGTGCGAATAGCATTCTTATGATCATCGGATATTATATGTTTTCCGGCTTTGTGTTTTGTGAATAGCATATAACGATTGCTTTTTATTAAGTTAGAAAATCAGTGCGCCGACAAATCGCTTCCGCAAACAGACTTGTTCCATCCGTTGGCCATACACAGTTAACCATGAAATACTTATAAAAGAATAAAAAACATTATGGAATAAAAGGTATT
The DNA here is from genome assembly GCA_025331005.2 of Zoanthus gigantus. Classification (NCBI taxonomy): domain Eukaryota; kingdom Metazoa; phylum Cnidaria; class Anthozoa; order Zoantharia; family Zoanthidae; genus Zoanthus; species Zoanthus gigantus. Next base: position 4,677 of record JAOBBB020210730.1, read on the forward strand.
GCCAAGGAATGGTTCATTTCTTATTTGAGTAACAGAAGACAATTTACTTCAACTGGAAATACTGATTCTAAGTAGCAATTCAAACTATTTCCGGCGGTGTATCGCAGGGATCAGTCCTTGGGCCCCTCCTATTCTTAATTTACATTTTTTGGCAATTGTACAAAAGATTTAGATTTACGTTTATTTGCAGATGGCTCATATCTATTCCGTTTTTCACACAATAAATTATCAAAACTTGAAACTATAGTAAACAAAGGATTAATCCAAATTGATACTTGGATTTGTGCTAATAAACTCTTGCTTAACATGGACAAGTCCAACTTTATTTTGTTTCATCCTGCTCAAAGAAAAACAGCAGCTGCTATGAATTTTTATGTTAACCAGACCTCATTTAATGAAAAAGATAACATGAAATACCTTGGTATCACACTTGATAAATATTTCAGCTGGAAAAAACATATCCAGTCAATCTCGAAGGAATTCAAAAAGAAGTATCAGTATTTTATCAAAAACCATTACTATGTAAATTTTGAAATTCTGATCGGTTTATGCTAATCGCTTGTCTATCCATTTCTAATATATGGTCTCGTCACCTGGGGTAACGCCTATCCTACGAACATAAATCCTTTATTTGCGTTACAAAAAAAGAGTGCTAAGAATAATAACTCTTTCACCATATGACAAACATTCCAGTCCGTTATTCAAGCTGACAAAAATATTTAAATTATTTAACCTAATTAAATTTAAAACAAGTATATTCATGTATAAATTTCATAATAATCAACTACCAGCAGTGTTTGCAAACTATTTTATCTACACCACCATGATACATAGTTTTGAAACAAGGCTCTCCAGATAGAACTAATTACGGTATCTTCACTGTAAAATTTAGTGGAGCAAAACTATGGAACTTACTTGATATAGAAATAAAAATTCTCGCCACAAAATCTTTAAAACAATTTTACAAAAATTATTGTCAACCTAATAAATTAATCGTTATAAAGCCTCTAAGTTCTAGACTGGCCTGTCCGTGATTTATTTCAATCGATGCTGCGCACGCAGAACTTCAATTTTTTTTAGAAAATCAAGTTTTAGGTCAGTTAGGTCATTTGTGCTTTGTGCAGGGCTTGGAGCTTACCTGATCGAAGAGAGCTCGCTTTGCAAGTAGCCATTAAAGTTTGAAAGTTTCTTTTGAGTCACGGTTAAACAAGTAGCAATAAAATTTTATCATTTCCTCTGTTCTAATCTTATCTATTTAATATCATAATAAAATATAGTACAACCCCGGTATGTATCGTCCACAACCCACCGGCACAGAAAACATCAAGGTACAAGTGCGCTTTGAATGAAAACCCAAAATTCAACTGCTGAGCATTTCTGGGGATTGAGTTTTAAAGATTCGTATCTCATTTTTGAGAAAGAGAATTGGAAAATTATCAAGAATCTAGATCAACGTTTTAAAGAAATGCCTTGAAATTGCGGCTTCTAATTCTCAAATTGTTAAATAAAGTCAATAAATAGTATTAGTTATTAAAGAGATTTGCGTTATTTTCTTAATGGCAATTAGGACGATTAGGCGAAATAGAAAAAAATTCCGGTTTATCGTCGTTTATAAACGAGGGCATACGGGTTTTTTTTTTAGTTAAGAGGCATGTAGCAGAGCAAATACTTTGCAACCTTGTAAGACAATAATAACTATTTATAAATTAGAAAATAGTTAATACATATATTGTTAAAAAAATACATATAGAAATTATTGTCGACAACAATGAGCAGATTAGAGGGTGGTAAACCTGAAAATCACAATACTCTCCTAGTTTTCGCCTTTTAAAAAAAGATAAAAAAAATAGTGATGTGCCGGCTTTTTAGCAATGTGGGCGCTGATGAGAAACTGGGATTTTTTAATTTCTTCTTATCTGGCAACAAAATCTGTCGATAATACACCCACGGTTAACATTATTAAGATAAGCTTCTCAGAGTGTATGGCCTATCTCTTAGCTAGTCTTATGATAAACACTGAAAAAATTTAAGGTCGGGCCAATAGTTGAGTAAATGTTGCGAAAGACGATGCCTTGTGAAGGAGTTTCCAGTTTGGAAACAACTACAGTTTTGTTGAAGACACAATCACTTTTAACTTCCAATATTCGCAGAGGCATTTTAATGCAAATTTTAGTTTAAAACAGTTTTCGAAAACTTGAAGGGTGTCCGCCCAACTTACTGTTTACTGACAGTAAAAAATAAAACGTATGGGAATTATCTGTTAATCTTAATAACTAACTGGAAAACTTTAAGAGCTGGCACTCAACTTTTAGAGACAAAAATATTGCCTTTCACACGTTTTAACATATATTCATAAATAAGTAAATAAAGTTATTACTCAAAGTTTATCAGTTCTGTTGGCAGGTGTTGGCTTTGTTCATTGGATAGGACAGTATAAAGTCTAGGCAGAAGCCTTACACACCCAGTCTAGCGCAGAAGTCCGAGATGTCTTTGTCGAAGCACCGTTTATTGATGCAATTACTACTTGCCATTCTGGTAATGATATCAAGGTCGGTTCAAACAAATGCAGTTGAGGCGACGCACACTGGAAACCAAGTATGTGATTTTATTTTATTATTAGATGCATCATTAACAAATTTAGATGAAACTTCACTATTTACAAACATTAATATGACATTACCGCATTGTTAACTAGGAATGAATATAACATCATCTGGTGGCGATGAACAATAAAAGTTCAAAAAAATAAAATTTGTTGTCTGTTTGGTACAAGGAAAACTAATTCTTTTTCAAATTGCTTACACAAAAATTGTTGCAAGCGTATAAATTTTTGTCGAGTAGTTATTTAAGCATGACATTTCATTAATTCGAGTCAAGGGTTTAACATATGCTGTTTGAAATTTTGAAACTAAAGACTTTATTTTTTGTAGGTAAAATCTTGCGAAAAAATATCACTCACTAGCTTTTAACATTCTTGTGATTATTGCCGTAAGTGGTGAACAAAGCTAGAAATTAATGACCATGATAATGAATTTTTTAACAATTTAGTCTCTAAATTATTGGAAACGCAAAAAATATTGTGTTATCTAATTTATGCTTCATTACTCACATACAAAATTACAATCACTATTGCTTATCACTCACCAAATAAATTACCAATCGCGACTTCTGGGAAACTTTAGCTTACTGGTCAGTTTTAACTGTCAACTTTGGTATTAGTAGGTCGGAGATTAAACACAGAAACTTCATCGGTTATATATATTTTAAAACCTGGTACTGAAATTAAACACAGACACTTCATCGGCAAATAACCTGTATGTTTTTTTTTGATTATGATGACTATCATGATTCAATTTAATCTAGTAAAACAAACTTTGATTTTCAGAAAGTTCAAAAGTTTCAAGATTTTTTGGCGCTTTTGTGAGCACAGTCGCAATGGGACATTGCTATGGCTTAACAGATTTTAACCAGAGACAGAATGGACGTAACGTTAAATGTTTTCTAGATTAAAACATCCCAGATAGGAAATGTTTGACGAATGTCTTTCACTTTTTCTCTAAATCCAATTTCTTGGAGAAATCAATCGTCCAGCTAAGTAAATCAATTCAGACAGATGCCATTGAGAAAAAACTGTTGTTAAAAGCATTTTTGTATTTTCGAAATTCTTCGGCATTTAACACAAATTTGGTGTTTTAGTGAATTGCTTAGAACGGTTTGGAAAAAAAATGTTGCTCGTTTGATTTTTGGGGCCTCTCGTGGTACTTTTCTTACTATCACCAACTCCCAGTACCAGATAGATATATCGATTTGAATTAAAATGCAAGCGAAGTTTTTTGTTATAAACATCTTATAAAGATCATATATAAATCTATTTGAGCTTTAAAAAACTCAGTTTAGTTGTGCCAATTAATTCCAAACTACAGTTAGTTTCTAATGTATAGTTTCTCTATTTCCAGGATTCCTTCAAAAGAACAGCGAATAGTTCTTTTAAATATAATGTGCGATCCGCTGACATGGAATACGGAGATATCGTTGATAACACATCAAATGTGCTTTTATTCAGTCACGGCAGACCTACTTACATAAGGGAGTGGTTTGAAAAGAAAAGCAAAAGAAGACGAAGACAATACGATAACAGCGCCTTAGGAAATTCTGAAATTATTACATACCGGATTGTCTCTTATAGCAAAAAGTTAACTCTGAAAGACGTTCAGACTGCCATCGCTAAAGCGCTTCGAAAATGGGCCGAGGTGATACCCAGGGTGTTTCGGTTGGGCTCGCAAAGGACGGACCTTATCATTCGCTTCGTTGAAGGTAAAATGATACAACATCATTATGAATAATCATTAATCATCACCATCAATCGTCATCAACAATCATCATCATATACATCATCATGTATCATCATCTTCATCATCAATCGTCATTACCATCATCAATCATCAACAATCGTCATTATCATCAATCGTCACCGCTACATTTAACATCAATCATCACATAATTGCCATCAATCATCATCATACATCATTACCAATCAACATCATCATTATCATCATCAATCACCATTATTATCTATAATAATCATCAATTATCATTATCATTATCATCATCCATCATCATCAATCATCTGTATTGTACTCTACTGCATTTTATTCTGCGGTACTTTACTTCACTTAAACTAATGGTAGTTTCGTCAACTTTCTTGTATTTTGTATTTTTAAACGGACAAAATGGAAATTTTTGGAAAGAGATGCACCGAAAATTATTTAAGTATACTACCTGCATCAATTAAAGTCAACCTTCAATTTTTTTTATCAAAATGTTTTTTAAATTCTATTTTCAGGAGCACATCATTGTTCTCATCCGTTTACCGGAAGTAATACGGCGTCCCTGGGACACACGCTGTACAAAACACTTCAGTTCCCCGGAGAAATTCATTTCAACGATTTAAAGAACTGGACAACGTTTTCTGACCCTCAACCAGGTCAGAGTAACTTAATGGCGGTGAGCATGCATTTAATTGGACATTTCTTGAACCTGAAGAAGCATTCTGTTATAAATGGTGCTGTTATGAGCGACATGGGATCTACCAGTAGATTAATACCTACAGAGCTGCAGAAAGATGACATTACAAGGATCCAAAAAGAGTTGGGCAAGTACACTGATAGTTTGTATCTTAGCAATAGTAAAGTAATATGACTAGTGCTGCAGATTTAAGGTGTTCGACCCTGCTACTCAGGCCAATCAGGGCATTTGCCACGCATGCAATATAGCCATAAAACACATTGCTTAGATTTCTCAACAAATATTTAATTGATTTTATATTCATTTTTGTTTGAAAATATTGGCTAATTTCTGTATAATTTTAGCACTATTTTTTAATAAAATAGGAGACAAAACTTATCAAGATAACTTTTATAGGGAAAATGCCCACAGAAATTGAAATATATTTTTGCATTAGTCTTCAATTAGTTGACCATTTTAAGCTGATGTTATGATGATCGTCCCGGTTATTTGTGCGGCAGTTTGGACTGCAATATTTTATTGTGGATTTAGAAAGATATTATATCTGTAAACGATTAATATTTACGAATTACACTACACTTGTGTTTGGCAGAAACCATAAATTTTATATACTTTAAAAACGTCGAAGTTTCAAAAAAACTCAAGTGAAAATAAATGCTGTTTTGGATGGCTAGCCTGTTTAACTGCTATGGTTATTCAAGCCAACCAGTACCTATCAATTTCTTAACATTAATCTAAAGATAAAAAAGGAAAAGTAAAAAAAAAAAAAAACATTCGTAATCAAGTGAACCATCATCATTGTTGTTGTTGTTGCTCCAAAGTATTCAGGTATGAAGCCATAGCTGGGAAAGCAGTTCACTTTTAATTGGTTGGCAAATATCACTTTAAATTAATGAAATTGAGTTTCTAACGTAGTGCAAGCAAGGACGTTACGCAATTGCTTAAATAATAACGTCGTTGAACCAATAATGTTGCGTGTATTAGAAATATATCCTTGAAATTTTATGCAATAATAACTTTCCCAGCCTTTCACACTTGAACACTAGTTTCAATGAATTTGCATTTTTTATGTTGAAAATTTATGCAGTCATTTTTTCTAAGAAAAACATTCTCTTTTAGATTCGGTTCGTTTAAAAAAGGAACATTTGTTTCTCCACTAAAAGCAATTAGTTTGCTTAAATATTCTTTAGTCTTCCTCTTTTTTTTATCCAATGTAGTATCGCTGTCAAATAACATCCAAAAAAGGAAAAAAATCAAAAGATATCGTCTACCTAAACGTTTGGTTAGGTGAAGCGCATGAATGTATTTGTTGACAGCAATTGTCACTAATTATTTGAAAAGAAAGTAGGCAAAAACCTGGTAGTTGCAACAAGCGGCGGAATCGTGCAAAATGGCAACTGAAACTAGATTTTTAAGTTAAATGACACAATAGTTCCAAGTGCATTGTTTTAAGGACTATAATAAAAGCAAAATTTTTCTAAGCATAGTTATCGTGGATAAGCTTTTCGCTGCCTCTCCTCTTTCACTGTAGACATTGACACATGCTCGTATTAACATTGACATATATAACTGTGGAATCGAGAAATGTTCCAGTTATATGCATAGCTTTATAACTGAGAAATGATAGTGTTAACCAATGCATGGCTATATAATTGAGAAATGATAGTGTTAACACATACATGGCTATACAGTTGAGAAATGATAGTGTTAACACATGCATGACTATATAATTGAGAAATGATAGTGTTAACACATGCATGGAATTATAATTGAGAAATGATAGTGTTAACACATGCAGGGAATTATAATTGAGAAACGATAGTGTTAACACATGCATGACTATATAATTGAGAAATGATAGTGTTAACACATGCATGACTATATAATCGAGAAATGATAGTGTTAACACATGCATGACTATATAATCGAGAAATGATAGTGTTAACACATGCATGACTATATAAT
>JAOBBB020210818.1:0-11666 GCA_025331005.2 Zoanthus gigantus
AAATGTTAGGATGACGTATCATTAATTGACGAGGACTCACCTTAGAAGGTTTAACACAATAAATGTTTGGATGTATCATTAATTAACAAGGACTCACCTTAGAAGGTTTAACACCATAAGTGTTTGGATGATGTGTCCTTAATTAACAATTAAGGACTCACTTTAGAAGATTTAACACTATAAACGTTTGGCTTTGGATAATGTATCATTAATTGACGAGAACTCACCTTAGAAGGTTTAACAACATAAATGTTAGGATGATGTATCATTAATTGACAAGGACTCACCTTAGAAGTTTAACACCATAAATGTTAGGATGACGTATCATTAATTGACGAGGACTCACCTTAGAAGGTTTAACACAATAAATGTTTGGATGTATCCTTAATGGACGAGGACTCACCTTAGAAGGTTTAACATCATAAATGTTGGGATGATGTGGAGAAGAAAAGTCGTCCATACAATCATTGAGAACGATTCCCGTATTTGTCATCACCATAGATCCAAAGTAAAAGTTAACTGTGCTGAAAATAAAAACATCATTAATAAGATTACTAGAAGGACATTCGCGGTCTGTAACTGGTCATGTTTGAATGGCATCCAGGGTGGACTGGAAAAAAACAAAGCAAAGGCTTTAAACGAACTTAAAAATGCACTTTTAAAACTAGCATGTGGAAAAGTTGGGTGTTGTAGGTCTGTACCTGAAATGGGCTGAAAATCTAACCTAAAATTAAAAACAAAAAACGATTTCACTAAATACAAATAATTACCCAGACAAAGTTTAAACTGTGGCAAGAACAAAAATGAGTTTCAACCTACACATATGTATGTAAATAGAAACAGAATTTAACGACCATAAAGACGTAAAGAAAAAGTGTTTGAATTGTAAAGACTGCTAAGTCTAGTGTTTTTAAATATACATAGGAATATTTTAAACCATAGAGTTACAAAGTTTAGGTTTGTAGAGAGACTTTGGAGGTTCAACCAACCTTGTGGCAGACACTACCTCCCCATCTGGTCCTTGCACTGAGACATGAGTGGTACCCCAAGTTGGTTCCTGGTCAAAGAATGGTCCATAATGGCTCGTATTTCTGTACGTAATATTACTGTGTATGGCTTCCCTTATTCTTGCCGCTGCAGTTTTACTGTTCAAAATAACACAAGTTTTGAAAAAGGTCTTTTTGTAAACCACGAACCAGTTTAATGTCAGTAACATTAAACTAACATTAGACTAAAGGGTAAAATCGATTTTGGTCGTATCTGAATTTAAGTAGTAGTAGCTCAGTGGGTAGAGCGTCTGACCGGTAATCAGAAGTTCATGGGTTCGATTCCCGTTAGGGACTCAGAAGTTTTTTTTTCTTCTGAGAAAAAGAAGCTTGTGTCAACAAGAACATTGCTTGTACAGTTATTTCCAAGCTGAAGATATTTATACAAATGTTAACTTATTAACGTATGGATATACTGAGCCAGCAGTTAGCAGGACATATACCCGATATTCCATCAATAAGAACCAAATTAATTGCCCCATTCCCAACGTGAGTTCTTGTAGCTCAGTGGGTAAAGCGTCTGACCAGTAATCAGAATTTCATGGGTTCGATTCCCGTTTGGCAATCAGAAGTTGTTTCTTCTGAGAAAAAGAAGCTTGTGTCAACACGATCATTTCTTTTTCTAAATTTAAGTGTACCAATTTTGACAAAGAATTTAAGTGTACAATTCCATTGCGAGACCTTGCTAATAGTGAAAAATTTTTCTGCTCTAAATCAGTTATAGATTGATTACACACTGCCATGTTTTAGTTAAGATAATTTCATGATGGAATCGAGTAAAATCTTGAACATATTAAATAGATCTCATTCAACACGCAACTCATTTAAAAACATCTCTCTCACCTCCACACAGGGTGGTTACCGAAATCTGTTTGGCATGATTTTATCTATTTCACAGCACAGTTAAAAAAAAAATAATTTACTGGAAATAGCAATTAACAGTGAGCTGGATAAAAGCAAACTTGATTTTGAACTAACCTATTCATAATGCCTATCAGCTTGGTGAGGTTTACAAATGCTGGGTCTGCAAGACGACTTCGCTGCGCGAATGCGTACTTAAAGGCCTGGGAACAAACAAGAAGGTTTATTAGAAAAGCTATGACCAAAAAATTATTTATGGTTCAAAATCAACGTAACAATGAACAAGAACCTAGTTACGGCACCAACCTCAACAATAAACTGGTAGGTTTCATTCTTAGGCAAATCTTCTTTCGTGAAGTTGAAGCCTTCCAGAATATTGAGAATAGACAGAAGTACAGGGCCCCCGGTAGGGGGTGGGGTAGCAATGATTTGGTAACCTGTCAAACAAGGTGTAATATACGCACATCAAAACCATGGCCTCAGACGATATTCAAGATATGATGGTATAACACAGTTGGAGTTCACAATATCAAAGAAAAAACTTATCACCGCAACTTAAATTTAAATACAAGGTACTAATATACTAGTGCATTTATAAATAACGGATCAAATTCTAAACTCTCCTTACTACCATATTTATTTAGCAATAAGCTAAATCCTTTACGAGCCTAGTGGCCCATGGAGACGGCGCTAATCTCCGGTTGCTGTAGTGCTGAGGGGATACGAGTCTTTGACTTCCCCTGGATGAGACACTAATCCATCGCAGGTTAGCTCACAGCAGACACTGGTACTCATTTACCTACCCCGGGAGGATGGAAAGCTGAGTTAGCTTAGCCGGGAAAGAAAGTCGCACAAGTCAGTTCAAATCCTGGCAGAGCCGGGGATTGAACTGGCGACCTTGTGGTTGGAAGGCAGAGATCTTACCAACTGCGCAAAACACGCCCCGCCCATTTACCAATAAGCTGAGCGATTATTGCACCAAATTTAACTATGATGTATTAAGATTTTTAGAATATTGGGGGTTTGGCTAATAAACCTTTTGCTGTTCATTTACGCAAAATGTACATTTACGTCAACAGTTGAAACTATACGGCAAATATATGTTCATTAGCACTTTCACGAACTTCAGTAAGGTGAACGAACTTTCAATAACGCTATTTTCATGTGCTGGAACATTCAATAGCATCAACAGATGAACAATTGCCATTTGGTCATTCAAACGTAACAAATATACTTTCAATCTCACGCAATGGTTGATCATTAACACCAACAGAAAATCAGTTGCATTTTATGACAATCAATGACGTATAAGAGACATACAATAATACAATTTGCATAAAGACGTACAGTGAATTGCGCTTTCATACAATCGTTTATTTAAAAAATAGTCAATCATTAACATGAACTGACCGTTTTTCAGCCTAATTGAAATTACAGTTAGCAGTCTTAGGTTAAACATAGCAATTACAGATAAAAATAAGCCCCTCCCTTCTTATTCAAGGGCATGACAAAATGACCCGAAGTGTAATACTTTGATTGGCTTTCCATAACAGCTAAGATTTTTCAACCTCCTACTTCAAAAGTATATTTTCATGGTATTACTGTTAGGACTATTGTAAAATTTCTATACGAAACACCTACAAGGAAAGTTCAAACTCACTCACCGTGGTATGTTGAATTCAAAGATTCCCTCACGACAGCAGTATAGTTAGCCAGATCATCCAAAGTTAAAATCCCTTGTTTATCTTGATCCTTTTGACACAAGTCACAAGAAAATAATTCTTCTTGAGCAAAAATGCATTTGAAAAATGTCAATTTGAAGCAGTGGTTGGAAACACATAGCAGTTAAACTTGAGTTACATTTTGTTCTCCTAACTACAGGTCCTACTACTTATGTAAAGTTTGAAAATACTTTGCAAGAATTATAAAGTTCCGCATATCGTATTTGTTCTTAATCTACCACTATCAGTCGGTCATAAGCAAGATATTCTAATCTTGTTATTACTGCTAAGCTATAGATCTCAACACGTCATTTTTTAAACCAGTGGCTCCCTTCTAATTCCAAAGAGCACTACAGGATAGAGGAGCTATTAGAAAGGAAGAAAACGAACTTTAGTTGGAAGACAAGTGTCGGTAAACATTAATCTTAAACAGTTGGACGGAAAACGGGAAGATAGAATAGAATGACACAAATGAGCAACACGAGGAAAATTGTTAATGAAGAGCTGTTTGTATAAGTTAAGTAAGTAAGTAAGTAAGTAAGTAAGTAAGTTAGTAAGTAAGTAAGTAAGTAAGTTAGTAAGTAAGTTAGTAAGTAAGTAAGTAAGTTAGTAAGTTAGTAAGTAAGTAAGTAAGTTAGTAAGTAAGTAAGTTAGTAAGTAAGTTAGTAAGTTAGTAAGTAAGTAAGTAAGTAAGTTAGTAAGTAAGTTAGTAAGTTAGTAAGTAAGTAAGTAAGTTAGTAAGTTAGTAAGTTAGTAAGTAAGTAAGTTAGTAAGTAAGTTAGTAAGTTAGTAAGTAAGTTAGTAAGTAAGTAAGTAAGTAATTTAGTAAGTAAGTAAGTTAGTAAGTAAGTAAGTAAATTAGTAAGTAAGTAAGTTAGTAAGTAAGTAAGTAAGTTAGTAAGTTAGTAAGTAAGTAAGTAAGTTAGTAAGTAAGTAAGTAAGTTAGTAAGTAAGTAAGTAAGTAAGTAAGTAAGTAAGTTAGTAAGTGACTTTATTTACCGAGGGTAACATGTAACTGTTAGTTAGAACTACAGATAAATTTGTGGCCCTCCCTAAAATATTTAGCTTAAAATAAGATATAAAATTATGTACAACATTTAAAAATGACAATAATAATTACAAATATCACATGTACAAGAAATAAAATGTACAAGAATAAAACGCTACAGCTTGAAATATTTCAATACTCTTAGCAGCTTTCTGGTTCGATAACTTATTTCTAAGCTTGAACCTTAATTGGCTGGACAATGGATGACAGCCTTGCTGCGACGGAAAGTTTTAAGAGATGGATCGGATTAAGAGAAGATAGCTCTATAGAGCTATAACGGAAAAAATGCATCTAGAATACAACAAGGGAGGCAAGATTGCTGCGATTAGACAGAGAATCGAATTGTATAGATATTTCTTGTCTAATACCATTGCAGTGGTGGTATTGAACTCGCCAAGATTTGAGCTATTCAAGGAAACTAGGAAGAAATTGTTGCTGAATTTAACAGGGTTTAGTTTTTCTTAGTGTTTTTTTGGGCCCTTTCGACATAAGAGCTCACACTGTTGAACATCGCTGCTTAACAAACCACACTATTCACTGGGACTCTGCGCAATGTTTGATTTACAGTATTAACTATTTTTCAACGACTGGCTAAAGAAAGCTGATTCACTAACTTAGAACAGACTTCCCTTAACCACTGTTAACAATTACCGCAGCTTATAAACAACTAATTCAAGAAGTAAACAAAATCAACGAATAGAACAGAGCGAGCTACGCTCAGTTACAGATCGAAATTAAATATGAACAAAACAGTGCTTGGGTTTAACATTAGCTAACATCCCGTTTAACTAGCCAATCAGCAGTGGTGCTCCAGACTGATTCTTTAATTTCACTTTGACTTTGATGATTACTACGGGAACGGTAGTCACAGCATCAGCCAACGACAACAATTCGTTCGTTCGTTCATTCATTCATTTATTCATTTTATTTGCCATTAGGTTTTACAGTATGTTTTACAGAAGATAAAGTTAAGTAACTAATTAACGGCAGGGAAGCTCAAGGAAAAACCAGAAGGCTTATGGTGAATGAGCTCCCTCATAATAAGACTGGTTAATTAAATATGACTAACAAGAACGACTGATCATATATTTTTATATAAAAAGAGAAGAAAGGACAAAACGAGATGACGAAACACGAACAGACAAATAACAAAGTTGTCAAGATTTATAAGACAAAAGAAATTTCTGGTGCTTTTTGCTAAATAACGAAATGCTATTACATGTTATTACTTAGCCAATGACAACAATCTTTCAGGATTACATCGCTCACGATACGTAATAAGAGATAAGATAATATTTAATTAATCCAAGTTTTTCATTACATAGTGGGTCATACAAGTACATATAGCAAAACTACAGAGAATTTGATCGTTCAGATAATGAATAAGGCGGGTATAAGAACAGTAGCACGGATAAAGTAGTTTCAAAGAAAATTTGCCAACAAGGAGAACTTAAATTTTTCGATAGCAGTTAGAGGCAAGAAATAATAAACATGTCAGGGAAATATCATAGGCCTGAAGCTTCTTGAAAACCCCAGTATTATAAGCCTTTCAAATGCTTTGAAAATGTTTCGAGCAAAAGCTTTAGCCGCACCCGATACAACGATGGCCTGGTGCATGAATTCAAAGATAACAGTAAAAAGCTTACATATCAAGAAATGACCAAATGTAGCTATAGTAATTGCATTTGGCAAATTGAATAGAATGCGTGCTTTACTGACACGCTACCGTTTGATGCGACGACAATTTCAAATTCTCAAACGAATGGTGTTTTTAATCTTGCTGCCAAGTGTTGCTTTGTTTTCCCTTAAATAGGGGTCCACCATATAAGGCATTTTCCTTATTTGAAAATGAACATACAAAGAAAATGTTAACTTTATTTTCTGCAAATGCGATTCCATTTCAAGTAGAGCGGACTCCATAACATAAAGTGACTTTTGCCAGGGTTACTTCAAAATTCTGTAAGATGTTTTCAGTTGTAGGGAAGAATTCCTAACTCCTGTCTTTTAAGTATTATGCGACCCAGCAAGTATGCCATACTTGAAAAGGAAAGATAAACTTAGAGAGCCTATGTCACACTATTTTAGCATGTTTTTAAAATCCCAAATATGTCTTGCCATCAACTGAATTCCAAAAAAGAATGGTCTAGGTTTGTTATTTAAGATTACAATATGTCATTTCTTTCTACGGATGGCAAGGATGGAAATGGATTGAACCTTTAAAAAGTTAGGCCAAGCTTTTCAAGTTTAGCATTAGTTTAGCATTCACCTCTCAGTTTATAAGGAACATTTTGTGCATAATTAAATCCACTAAGTATCGGTTTTAGTGAATGATTGACTCAAACAACAAAATCGTCATTGCATTTCCCCTTTAACTACCTTCCGAAAATAACTTTAAAGTTAAAAGCACTTGGACGTTAAATGTCGGATGTACCAAAACCTATACCAAGTTTGGGTATCCGCTGTATGGATGTACATACTGATAGATGTCAAAATGAATCTACTACAGCTGGAGTGAATGAATGTTAATGTCTGAATAGATACCAAATGAAACCTACCACTGATTGCGTGAATGAATGTTAATGTAGGAAACCGTAATAATTTCATGTACTGTACATACTATTATAAAATATTCTGATTTCCTCATAACTGAGTATGGTATAACATTAACTGACCTTTTGAAGCGAATCAACGATGCTTTGTGCAATATCTCCAGTGTAAAAAGCATTTGGTCCTTCATTGGCAATTCTCTCTAGGGTATCAGCCAATGCAGGATTCTTCAACTTCATCCCGATCTTTCAATTTCGTAAATTAGAAACATAACATACATAAATTTATGCCAATGAAGTATTATTTAGGTAATGGCAAGGGCCCAGACAAGTAAAGTTAAAGGTTATCCCATTAGCTCATTAGACGATTTTACGTGTTGTATAATTGTTTGAAAACTATAAACATGTGCAACTCAGAAACATTGAAAAAACACGAGCTGGTCAATCATAATTGTAGAAGGGCCTATGAAATCAAAATCATGTTTATCGCAAAAAATGGCAAAATAAAAACGAACTGAAAAATTCTAAACAAAGCGAAAAAGAAAGCTGCAACCTACAGGGAAGCCATGCATTGTTTTTTCAATGAAAACAAACTTTTGGTTTCAATGGCTGGGTTGTCAGACAACCAACTAACGGAAGATTATTTGATAGCTAGCTTAAAAAAATATTGAAAAGCATCAGCAATAGATAAAACATGTTATTTAAACAAATCGAGGTTAAAAACTTCGTTACGTAAATATTAAGTACAGTCTGTACTCCTGTTGCAGTGTGTGGAGCAGCATGAATGCTAACTTGTAGAAATATTTTCTAATAGTGGGATGAATATTTGATATTGAATAAAGGATGAAAACCCCTTATGTAGCAAGAAGCAAGTGGCACACAACGCAATTACAATCGAGGCAACTCTGTATACATTTCTGAGTGGACGACCTTGACACCTGTTTTGCTTTGTTGAAATAATTACAGCATATCACTCTAAAAATACAGCTGCTAGGCTCCTTTAATATACCTTTTTGAAACAGATGGAATAAATGGGAGTTTGAGTTTCTAACTGCCATGCGCAACAGTTCATAAAACCTAGACAGTAACTACGAATGAATAAGAATGATACAAACTGTACATACCTTAAGTAGTTTACCACCAGGTGCAAATATATCTGCCAGACTTGAATTCTTTATGCGATCTCTGATCATATTATGTTGCAGTGCTTTTACTTTTATTGTATATGGAACATAAAAAAAATTGAAAATTAAAAACTAGATTGGAGTAATCACATATTAGTTAGACAAAGTATGTTTTGAAAACTATTCAAAGGCGCCCATGGTAAAACTTGTTTCTGACAAAAAGTACAAATTAAATAAAAAATGAATGAAAATTGAAAGCATATTAAAGGGCTCAAAGGCTAACAAACGTTTGGAATAAATAATAAATAAAAAATACATACTTTATTTAACATCAATTGCAAAGAAAATTCCAAAGACAGTGATTGCCGTTTATGGTGAGCGATCGCTCACGCTTGCCATTACTCGCGCAAAATCATTCTGAAAAGAGCGATAAATGGATCACCTGCTCATACAAAATCGCTCGCCTCATCAAACAATAAAAAGCACATGTTCCATTTGCAATTCATCGTTTCAGAATTGCAAAATTTCCCATTTAAAGCAGCTTTGTCAAGAATGTCAAACAATAAGCATGATTGTGTTTGCCATATCTGTTTGAGATATCATATATGGCCTTTGTTATTGGCCTCCATTCCAATTCAAAAAAAGCTTTTTGTCGGGTTCAAAAAGAAAATTGTTCAGTTTAGATGGTGTGAGAACAACATAATACATTGTGAGAACAACATCGTTCTTGCCAAATAATGGACACTAATACTAAGGAAAAAATCGCTCACCTCAGTTATCTTAGGTGAGCTTTTTTCACTCACCAAAGATTTTCAAACGACAAGCACTGCAAAGGCTAATCGCTTGATCTTGGTGTGAAAGATGAATTTGCAGAGGGAAGAAACCCTGAGTATATCCAGGTTTGGATGCGTACACTGTAAGGAATGGTTTACCATAAAATAATAGCACTATTCAGCATGAAATGACAAAAAAGCTTTAAACTTTGTTGCATATGTACCAGTATGATTCTTGACAAAAAATCCATTTCTGGCAATCTTTATTGAAGGTTCTATCAACTGAGACCATTTTAACCTGTTAAGAGAGAGATTTAATTAATAGATGCCATTTGCCATGCTGATTTTAATTCATTAATTAAGAAGAATTACAAAATGTTGATTATCATTGGATAAGCATATCATCAGCAAAAAAGACTGAAGCATAGTCATCCATGAAGTTGGCACATATTCCTGGATTCTAAATTGAGGATAAGTTTTTGACTACCCCCTGGAGAGAGCACTAATTAATTGCTGTTCAACTCCCAGCAGTTGCTATTGAGCTCTATTTAACAACCTCATATGAATTAAGAATGGTGAATTGACAGCTTTGGTAGAAAGAAAGGCCAAACAAATATTTAAAACCTGTAACAACTACACCAACTCCTATACCATTATTTACTAACTACAGGTATATAGCTAGCTGAACCATTTTTATGACCCAAGCAGGCTACATGAAGCGTTCTGTAGTGTTAAAATGATGAGAATCTTTGACTCCCCACTGCAGGTTGTAGCTCACAGCAGACACTTGTATGTCATAGAACTTTTAAAATCTATTCTGCTTTCTGCAGAAAAATCTTCATGATATCAAACTGCTACATTTCTTCTGATAGAATGTCTTTAAAACTGGTCTGTTTTTATACAAAGTAAACCTATTCGCCACAAGGTGTGCGATTTTCTTTTACGCAAAGACAAAATTGTGATGTGAAAATGCAGGTCTATGACAAAATCAGTACCACGAGAAGTAACCCTTGGTTAAGACAGGAATCCCAATTGAATGAGTAACACAGGAATCCCAATTGAGTAACACAGGAATCCCAACTGAGTACCACAGGAATCCCAATAGAATAACACAGAAATCCCAACTGAGTACCACAGGAATCCCAACTGAGTAACACAGAGATCCCAATTGAGTAACACAGGAATCCCAATTGAGTAACACAGGAATCCCAACTGAGTAACACAGGAATCCCAACTGAGTACCACAGGAATCCCAACTGAGTAACACAGGAATCCCAATTGAGTAACACAGAAATCCCAACTGAGTAACACAGGAATCCCAACTGAGTACCATGGGAATCCCAACTGAGTACCACAGGAATCCAAATTGAGTAACACAGGAATCCCAATTGAGTAACACAGAAATCCCAACTGAGTAACACAGGAATCCCAATTGAGTACCACAGGAATCCCAACTGAGTAACACAGAAATCCCAACTGAGTAGCACAGGAATTCCAACTGAGTAACACAGGAATCCCAACTGAGTAACACAGGAATCCCAATTGAGTAACACAGAAATCCCAATTGAGTAACACAGGAATTCCAACTGAGTACCACAGGAATCCCAACTGAGTAACAGAGGAATCCCAACTGAGTAACACAGGAATCCCAATTGAGTAACACAGAAATCCCAACTGAGTAACACAGGAATTCCAAGATTATGTGTTGCATTCAATGTTAGAAGAATGCACCTAATTAACATAACATCTTAAAAGTGCTATTAAAATAATTATTAATAGCATAAGTTCACAATTCAACTTTATATGTTTTGAACAGTTTTAAAATATGAGTCAGTGTATAATCATTATGTACAGTAGACAAAGCTTACTTTCCATACTTCTTGTGAGCAAGCTCAAACCCTCTTATTTCTCCTGGGACAGCAACTGACAGCGGCCCCTGCAATATAATTAGAACACTAATTAATATATGTTTTTTTGTACATAGTATTACTTAACACACTGTAAATAAACCAATCAGATGAGTGTAAAATACCTAATGTAAAATTCATAACTTAATTACAATTATACATCAAGTAGATTAAAGACTTTGTGATTATCTAAGTCCTACATATATATCTTGTACATATGACATAATTATTTTATGTACATTATTTTTTTAAACTGTGCAGTAAACAAACTGAAACTAATTATTGTTTAACATTTATAGAATTCTAAGTGTTGTAAAATTGTAAATTAAGTTATTAAATATTTAAATAAGGCCTAGAGCTACTGTTAAAAAAATTAAAAATGACTAAAAAGTTTTAAAATTTTTGTCATAAGAGCTATATATCCCAGCTTTCACCGATCCACAGCATCATCTAGCGTCATTAGTCGTTTTTAAATTTTTTAACAGTAGCTCTAGCCTAGGCCTCATTTGAATTTTTAACTTTTACAATTTTACAAATGCCTTCCACAAATTGACCAAGAACTTTTAAGAAACGAAGATGGACTTGGATAGGACATGTACTTAGAATGAGTTCCGACGCAGATCCAAAAATTGCACTGACT
>JAOBBB020210900.1:0-11666 GCA_025331005.2 Zoanthus gigantus
GAGGGTTTGCCACTGCAGATGGTTTAAGGCCCTTGTTACACAGCCCGGTTCTCTTCCATGCGTTCTTGTAACAAAACGGGCTGTACTGTATTTGCCCAAGCATAAGTCAAACGGACTTT
Source organism: Zoanthus gigantus (assembly GCA_025331005.2). Classification (NCBI taxonomy): domain Eukaryota; kingdom Metazoa; phylum Cnidaria; class Anthozoa; order Zoantharia; family Zoanthidae; genus Zoanthus; species Zoanthus gigantus. The sequence continues at coordinate 120 of JAOBBB020210900.1, forward strand.
ACTGTATTTGCCCGTGCATAAGTCAAACCCCATTTTTGAAACCAAAACTGGCACCTTTTAAGAAATGAGACAATTTACATACCATTTTCACTACAGCTCATTGAACTAAAAGTTCGACTATAAAGTTTACATAGTATTTTTGACAGAAATGTTAGAGCCATACAATTTTAATTTCCTGTTTTACAAACATTTACGCCAAAAACTTAAGATCGGAGATAAAAAATATGCTATTTAGTCCAATACTTGGTAATGTATATTGGTGTAACTGACATGATGTGATAATAACCATTTTAATTAAAACTTTTACAAATTTCTTCATTATATTCGTCACGCGCACGTAGTTCTTTTTACTCCTTGTCACATAATTTCGATCGTACCATCCATGATTTGGGCTTTAAATAAGTACATTATAATTTTTTTCAATCAGGGAAATATATTTTGATCTTCAGATGGGAATTTGTTTTTCTATTTTCGAGAAATTAAGTTCTGCGGGCTCTTTCAACGGGAAGTTAAATTGGTCTCGTCTTATTATAAATTACCAACAGCAGATGTTGCGATTTTATTTCTATCTTTTATTTATTTTTTTATGCTCATAATGATATGAAAAATGGATTATTTTATTTTATATCTTCAGCTCTGCGATTCCTCTTACCTTGGTACTAAAAATTTGGCATTTTTTAGATTTGGCGAAGGTATTGCATATTTTGCCCATGTATTTTCCAGTCCCAAAACCTCGCCTTAAACACGGCCAAATACGGTATATAAATACTACAGTAGCAGTCACTTATTATTAGTTTAACAGCTGGTAGTACGGCTGTTAGAAACAGGAAGAACAATTGCCAATATCCATGGAAACATGCCTTTCAACTTTACCGAAGTCGAGGAATGTTATGAAACAAAAGATGTTGCAAATTGAATAATGTATGACACGCAGATTTTCAGATACTAAATATTGTTTTTTAGCGTTACAAATGCTATGTCAGCTAGTTTCCTGGTCGTTCACGCAGTTCCAACTAGCTGTGTTCTAATGACTCTTTTAGAATGCGTAATGAATGAGTTGGGTGAGCTTATACTAGTATTCTACATATACGATCAAGTCTTGCAGTGTAAGACGTTAGTTGTAAAAAGATTTTTTTAAATGAATTTTCGGCTGACTCGCTTGTCCATGGTGAGTAAACCAAAGTTGTATTGTTGTGTCAGTCTTTGTTACGTAATTGATTACCCGTATGGACTTTGTTATTCTCCACGTGTTTTATACTATCGCAAACTGAGAGCCTCGAGTTCATGCGGGGCTGAGCGTACCTGCCGGCACTGCATGATGGGAAAAGCGTTTTCGAGCCAAAAGCTCGTTGTCGAAATTACGGCAGTTTAGAAAGTGATGCATCGGCGAAGAAAAAGAGATGCTAACAACTTTTACGTTTTCTTATTGAGAAGCCTTTCAAGCATATCGTTTTCACATTCAAGGTGAGGCAGATTAATTTACGGGACATGAGAAGGAAAGGGAGTTCTAAAGCGGCTCAGCTGCCGGATCCAGATGGTGGGGACGAATAAATGTATTTCGCGATGGGGGCTTGCATAGTAATCGCACATTATGAATTTGTCGATTTATTTTTTTGTGTTATTCATTTTTTCTAGTTATTCGAAAATATGCTTTCCATATTTTCCTATTTTATTATCTGAAGATATCTTAATTTTCGAGTAGAACTGTTTCTGTCGTGAAAACCTGAATTCGAACTTCGCTGCACTGCACCGTCAAGTTTTTTCGTGTGCCTATTTGTGTGTTTATTTTCCAGTTCGTTGTAGACAACTGCATTCTGTATCACTGAAATTTGCTCTATATTATAAACGTTCAGCTTTATTTACGCGATGTAACTTCCTTGTTTATATGTGTTTTTTGAGTGACTTCGGAGTCTCAAGTTAACGGCTTTCCAAGGTTATACCCCGTAAAAATTCCGCGGGTGCCACGCGTACCCATGGCTTGCCTTTGAAGCCAAGTAGAAAACCAAACACCCATGCATGTGTTAGAGTTTTAACAAAACTACTGAATCGGCCAATGACAGGTATATTTTTGCATTTTCTATGCAGCGATTCGGTCTCAAAAGAGATTGTACAATCTTTATTTCTGGAAAAACCCATGACGTCAATTGCGGAAACTTTTTAGTTGCCATTGTTTTGTGGGGCTTTTGTAAACCCTGAATGGTTTAAATGGAAACAAATAGTACTTTATATATATTAAAGATTTTCCGATAAGCTGCTAAACAAGTTCCTGTAAAATTTAGATAAAATGATGCAAAAGTTTAGATGGGGATAATTTCGGATGTTAAACTTTTAAAAGTATTTTTGGGGGTGTGGGCTTCTGTTTACATAGTACTTTTTAGCGCAGAAATAAAGGAATCTATGTTTTTACCAATTGTTCAAAAGTGTTGCAAAAAGCTAGATCCTATATGTTCTAAAAGCAAGTAGTTTCTCCCAGATTGCCTTGCTTCTGACAGAAGATTTGCACTCTAAAGTTCCCTTTCTCTAGACATAAAAATTATCACTTCATAAATGTAATTAGCAAATAGATTCAGAGATTAAAAAATTCGAACTTTTTTAGTGTAAGTATAAATGATGTTAGTTTTTCAAAGTGCATTAAAAGTGCAATTTCCTTAGACTGGGGTTCGAAGTGTTTGCAATTTGTCAATTAAAGTTGTCATAAATATGAAATATTAACTCTGAGTTTTGATTTGTATAAAAAGCTGAAACAAAAATTGTTTACAAAACATCTTAGTATTAGATTTGTTAATTTTAGAGGCAAGCTTGTTTTGCAGTTGTGGACATTAGAAAATTGTGCGGTAAAATTTCTGTATTGGGACTTACTTAATCATGCAGACAGTTTATGCATAAAGATCTCTCCTATTTTCTATATAGCTAATCCCAACCCTAACCCAACAGGACCCAGTACCGAAATTATCCCAACTGTTCTTTATGTTTGTATTAGTGCTTTATAGCCTTTTTATTAAAAATTTTATGATTCTTAATATGATTTTAGACGTGTTGAATTCTCTTGTAGTATCTTAAAGAAAAATTTATTGTTAAGCAAAGAATCTAAAGTTAAGCTAAATTTCTGATTGTCACTTGTATAATACCTTAGGAAAAGAAGATAAAAATGTAGTTGTATCCCAAAGTTTCTTAAATTTAAAATTTTTTATTGCAGACTCGATCTGGAAGACAACTGAGCTGGAAGTCAGGAGGCCACAGTTTATCAACAAGAGAGCAACAAATTGGGGGAGTTGCGTCATTAGGAAAAGTGTTAAAAGGAAACTCCAAACCCTCTAAGATCTCAAAGACAGGAGATGATGTTGATAAAGGAACAGTTGTTGTAAAAGGAATTGATTTACCTGCTACTGACAAAAAACCAGAGCAAGGAATTTGCCTTGCTGAGAGAAAAACAGAAAATATGGAAAGACTTGTTGCAGATGTGGACTCCACTAGTTCATTACCAGAAACATTTTATTCAGCTGGTAGCAAAGGTTATGAACAACCAGAAAACAGAGAAGACACTATTGAAAAAACAAGAAACAGAACTAGGAGTAAAAGTTCAATGCTTGATCGGTTGTTGCCAACCCCAGGGTTTGTTGATAAGCCACAACTAGACACCCAGGGGGGTGTTTTGGCGAGACGTAGGCCACCTAGAATGGCAGGATTAAATGCTGCTGCTAAAGTTAATTTGTTTTTTGAACCTTCTAGTCCTTTAGCAGGAAAGAGCTTAGAAATATTTCACCATTCTCATAATCCAAAAAGGAATAGTAGGAAGCATTCAACAACTTCAGATGAAGGAAGTCGAAGCTCTGAAACTGGTAGCACAGAATCAGCTGGACTTTTGAAAGATAATTTACATTCTCCCTTGGAGAGTAGTAGTGGAAGCTTTCATCATATCAAAACAGAGGAATGGTGTCCATCTTCTGACAAAGACATTAATAATGGCTTTTTGAGTAACAAAATTAATGAGTCCAGAAAACATTCACACAGGCATGTAGAACAAAGCATGAAACGGGGTGTAGTTCCTGATTCATCATCAGATTTAGTTAGAAATATTAAAAAGCCTCGGTCTGATTATCGAGACAGTGGTTCTTCTTCTTATCTGGAGTCACTAATGAAAAATGGTGACCAGAGAGAACAAGAAGGAAACATAGACTCTAGTGATATGGAGGGAGAATTGGAATGTGATACAACGACTGAAAATCCAACAATGGTTGATGTATGTATACAGGTTGATCTTCCTCGTCCCCAATCAGCTTTTAAAGCCACTGATAAGCATAGAGTGAGAGTATTAAATGTACCTGTGCGTGCGAAACTCCAGACTAATACAACAACACTTAACTTTACAAAGAATCACGTTGTTGGTCCACTTCCTCCTTTGAAACCAACTAAGGAACAGTTGATGAGCAAAACAGCAAATACAAAACGTACTGCAAGTCTCAATGCACAGGCCATGGTTAATGCCATGCTTGGAAGTGAAGGCCCTTTATCTAAACTTAAAAATGCTGGTAATCTTTTTGTGCAGCATGCAAAAGTAAAAGTTTTAGGTGGAAACAGTGCAAAAGAGAATATTAATGGTGGCAAAGGAGTTTTAATACCTGTTCCACCTTTAAGAATACCAAAGATAAATTTTGCAGCAACTTCCACATCAACATTCAGTGCAGGTGGAAGGAGGCCAGTGGGTAATCCAGTTAAAAGCATTCATTTGAAAAATTTTAATGTGCAAAGACTAGCTGACAGGAGGCCTCGAGAACCAAAGGTAATTAAGAGATTTTTTGTTGGCATGTGAAACCTATTGGTTTTTATATTTTGTGGTCTTGAAATTTGAATTTTTTGCATTTCTAGATAAATCGTGAAATTAAAAATTTTCTCAAAAGTTAAACACTTGAAATTTGATACCAAAAGTATGGAATTCAAATAACAAGAAAGCTATTTTAAAATATTAAATAAATACAGTATATAGAGGATGTGTATTAAGAAATACACAAACTCTTAACCTGTTCTACTGGAGAGTTTATTTTGTATCTTCTGTTCTAAAGTAGTCTTCGTACACAAAACATTCAGGTTTTGTATAGTCTGGAAAAATTCTGGAAGTCCAAGAGACTATAGACAGTCTGTCTTTAAAGAGCCTTCAATAGGAACATCCTCAGTTTGTGATGTTTTTTTGAGATGGAATTGAGTTTAATGGTAACAGTGACAGGATTTCAAGATAACTCTGTATGAGTGGGTTCTTTTATGCTTGGAAGCAATTACCACAACTTTAACCCTTTTCAGTCCCAGTAAGTTATCAGCATCCAACTTCTCCTTACATAACACATACAAAGTAGGACTTTGGTTATGAGAAAATGAGAATTGATCAAACTAAGCAAACTACTGAAGATTAGAAACTAAATTCTCTCAAACTTGTTCAATGAAAGGTATGAGCTCAAGTTGGGAGCATTTAATAATACATCTGGGTTTGAAGGGTTAACTTTCCCACATTTGAAATGAGAATACACATACTTCTTGAAATCTCTCTTCGTAAATGACTAAATATCAAATCAGCTACAAGCAGCCTGAAAGTTGCTTGCTTTCTTTTTTTTTTTTGAATGTAATACAAGGTATCTCCGATTACTGCTTTCCAATTATCACTAAGATATCAAATTCTCCAAATCCACACCACAAGGAGGTTGTAATGAAATCCTTTGTTTCAATAATTAATTTTAGTTATGTATTTGCTTGTTCCAGTTAATATATGACTTCAAAAATGGTAGTTTTTTTTAGAAATGGAAGTGCATATATGTGACCTTCCATGGGATTTCGTACATTAACGATTTACCCGTTAGCGACTAAAAGCATTAGCTATCCGTTAGGTAACCGTTAGAACCGTTCAGAAAAGCGTTAAAACCCTTTGAAAAACCGTTACGATTTTCTACTGGCCGTTAGAAGCGTTTGAAAAGTCGTTCAAAGCGTTAGAAAAAAACGTTCGAATTTCAAGCAGAAAGCGTTTAGTTGTGTTAGGAAATTCGTAGATTAAAAGCGTTTATCCCATTAAATAAGATCTTTAGAATTATTTTTATTCCCGTTGTTGTAACGGTTTCATTGATCGAGTCCTTCCGTATTTTCTATCAAAACTTTTTCACAAGTTATTAGTACAGTTATTCAGTTTTTCTTGTGACGTGAATAACCGAGTGACACTCGAATGAGTTGAAATGCAACCAAGCGAGTCACCAACAACACACACTGTGCTCATGAAATTAAAATTCAGTGCTTAGGTTTTCTAGTTAACTTTGGACAAAGCCACCTTTAATAGTCAATATATTGAATAAATTACCATGAAGCCTAATGGATTGGTTACTTGACCATATTATTCCTATATTTAATCACAATAACAATTATACCTTGATAATAAGCGCAGCAAAAAGAGGATAAATTTTGCATCTAAGAAAAAATTGTTCTGTCATCGAGCCATTACATACCTTGTTAATAAGGGGCAGCAAAGAAAGACAATTGCATTGAGAGTGACGGGAGATCTTGTCATCAATCTAAAAAAGAAAGAAATGAGTGCAAGAAATGGGAAATCTTTTAGATACATTTGGCTTTTATTTCCATCAACTTACTTATTGTAAAGTAAGGGAATTGAAAAATCTACCAGTAATCTTGAAGTTACTATGCCTGGTGACCAATACAGCTGATTTTTGTCTTTGGTACAAAGGAAAAAAGAGTCATCAATTCCCCTCGAATAGACACTAATACTTCACAGGTTAACTCCCTGCAAAAGCTAAAACTCGACCTTGTAAAGAAAGAAAACTGAATCACCTGCAGCAGAAAAGATTACACAGTTATTGTAACTCATTTCAATATGGAGGGTTAGATGAATAAAAAAAACTGAAAAAAATCTGCTAATGTGCTCTCGTGATGTTCACACAACTAAACAAAGGGATCATAAACTAAAACGCTGTGTGCATCTTTTTTTTTCTGAAAAAAGTTACTGGATTATTTCTTCATTTCACATAAGAACCATAATCTTTACAAAGCCTACTTTATATTATTATTATTATTATTATTATTATTATTATTATTATCATCATCATTATTATTAACATATTAGGATAATATAAGTAGCACATAAATATAAATCCAGTGTGCTGCCTATAGGGCGGGTGTGGTTGGTGCAGATGGTAAGATCTCTGCCCTTCGACCACAAGGCTGATCCCCAACACTGTAGAGATTTGAATCTTTGAGTGAACTTTTCTGCCAAAGCTAATTTAGCTTTCCATCCTTCCAGAGGCTAACTTGATTTGGCTTAGTGTCCAGTCCAACGGGAGTCAAGACTCGCATCCACTTAATAACTACAGAAACCGGAGATAAGCACCAGTTCCATTAGCCACTTGGATCGTAACGGATTTAGCTAGCTGTTCGCAGGAACGAAGCAAGTGGCCTGCACTCCAACTGAGTTGTTATATAGTGGGTGAAGTTTCTGTGTCAGTAACCAAAGGGTCTTGGGTTTAATTCTCATTAAGGCATCAAGAGTTTCTTCTTCTGAGTAAAAATACATTGTTTTCTTCTTTCTTTCATTTCACAGAGTAAGCTCTTCACATGTACTATAAATAATATTCCACTGGATTAGAAACTGAAACCATAAGACCAAATAGCTTCTTAATGTTTAAGTGGTACACAGTTTTACAGTAACCAAAGTTGTATTTCTGGAGTTAAAAATCACAGACCTGCTTCAAAGTTCTGCTGTTGTTGTTTCTGACAAATGAACCAGATGTATAATGTGCTCTTTTCAACAGGAACCTGAAAACAAAAGTCTAAATTCTTCATCAAAAGTTCATTACAGATACATGATGAATGAAATGTTTTTGTTTAAAACTTTTCCCTTCTCACCTTGTACGAATAAGACAGCAGAAAGCGAACAAGTGAAACCTTTCTTGGTGTTTGACAAGTGATGACAGTTTTCCAGGAGATCTTACATCTCCATTGTCCACCTTACTGTATTTACAGAAACATTCTGCACTACAAAGCTGCTTTTCAAGTTCATACCCATTTTCAGGTGATAAATAAAGTGTGGACAGTTTATTTGCAACTCCACGGATATTCCGTTTAGAATGATCTTTACAACAAACGCATAGAGGAGGGCTGTTTGTAATAGCAGAAAACGACCCTGTTTGGCCAGAATGTACATTATCCACTGACTTTTCTGAGCTTAAAGAATAGTAGTATTGATTCCATGTGTGGCAAGACTCTGAATAACCACAGCCTAGCAAAGTATTGCTTACATCTTTCTTAACACAATTACTGAAAGTAGGTTGACCAGTTTCCTCACATAACAGTAACTCATTTTGATGTTCTGGAAAATCATTTAAATTATCCTGAAATCGACAGCAATAAGGGTGTCTATGTATACTAATATCATCAGTGCTTATGACAGAATTGGAATCAGCCATACTACGCAGAAAGAAATTCTTGCACAGGCATTGTCTGTGGTTTGCTGACTGATTCTTTGATGTTTCCAAAGCAACTCGTTCTGCTTTTTCATATGCTGCTGCCAAGCACTGCCAAAAGTTCACACTCCAGGTGTGGAGGTTGACACATTTCTGAAGAGCTTTCAACTCTCCTAACGAAATATGAAAACAAAACAATATTTAGTATCGTCATACCAGTGGGCTCTTGCAAATCCTGCATGCTAACTGGTAAGTAGAGTTTTAAATTATATTTGTAAAATAATTCAGGTGATTATAGAGTTTCTGGTGCTCTCATGTATTATGCCAGCTATATATGGCAAGCCGTTAGGGCCAAAAGTCATTCAGTTCTCTAAACATGTTGAAAACACCACACTACGTTTTGCTTTTTTCATAAAAGTCGAGTTTGCCATTGACGTTATTCAGTTCCACACTTTTGCTTTTGAGATCTTGACGCGAATTCAACGAGATGTATTAACTGACCTCGGCAAGTTTCTTATACCTTGACAACTGAAAACTGGACAAGTTTCTTAAAATTCTCTACGAAAACTCGACGAGTTTTTCATAAATCTCAACGAAAGCTCGACGAGTTTCTTTATACTCTCGAAGAAAACTAGACGAGTTTCGTCTGGTCCACAGGGCACCCTTTTCCGGTCACAGGTTGCCACGTGCATAAGAGCTCAACATTGCTGCTTCATGGGTGAAAAGGAAACCTTTTCCCAGAATTTTAACATATTATTTTTGAATAAGAAATTCTTCCACCGATCATTCCCTTCTTGAATCTAGAAAGGAAACTTGATCAAAACAATTCGTCAGCTAGAAGAAGCGACAAAAGATGAAAGTGACAATCTCAAAGCACTGAAACAGTTTAACATTCATTTTATAATTTATGCTATGACTGTTTTATCCTTTTAACGAACAACTTCGATTTTATGTCCCACAGGGGAATGAACAGCCGTAATATTACTTTTATATACAGTAACAGACCTTTTTCACGGTTTAAATATTCTTTTGTCTGCATTCAAATTTGCCCGTCCAGCCTCGTATTGGGTAACATATTCTTTTGAAGTTAAAGTTCTTGAACGAGGCTTGACGGGTAAATTTGAATGGAGACAAAGAATAATTTATAAAAATGTTATAAAAACTAACTGAAACCAAGGGACAAGCCACAGTATATTATTAATATTTTGGTTTCATAATTAAAGTAATGCTGAAAGCCATAAGTAACCTATTTTTGTTTGAATCTATTGGTATAGTAGATTAACTCTGTGAAGGTTGTTTTTGAATTAAAGTCAAATTACATTGAGAAATTAAATATAGAAACTAAGAAAACTCTCTAGAAAGGTTTGGTACCGTGGCCGTAAATGAGATTGTCAGCGGTATGGTATGACGTAGTTACGATATTCAGAGTTTAAATATGGCAATGTGCTTCCAAATCTTGATATTCTTTGGGCGATCTATGTCTTGTGAAATTGTTTTTCTTTTTTAGCAGCCAAAAGCCGCACAGTAACCATGTTTTTCCTCATTTTAATCGTTCTAGTATCGTAAACTACGTCATAAACAACCGCTGACATCTCATATTGAGCTGCCGATCAAATCTTGTCGATTCGTTACAAAAATAATATCAAATTTTTTTAAACTGCTCGGCTAACAGCTTAAAAAATCTTCTTACAGTTGTTCTACTATGCCTAAATGTTCAAACGATGAAAAGTTAATTTTAGGGTTCACTTCTCCTTTAAGCATAAATTTTCATTAAAATGTTAAATACTATTAAGTTGAGGTTAGTGCTAGTGACAAATATTACCATCAATATCGTCAAGATTCCTGTTTAGCTGAGCAATCAAATACCAGTAAGAAGCATCATCACCTTGAAGTTGAACCTGGCCAGAAAATAATTGCATAAAATATTACCCACCAATTATTATCAGTGTAATTTCCAGTAAGGAGGGGCAAGTAGAAAAGTAAATGATTTATGCGAAGATTCCTATGGGCGACAGGTCACAGCAGTCAACTAGCATCTACCACATGTATGCAACTCACTCAAGATTCCCTTCAGAGAGTAAAATTGTACTGTATTTATCTCAGCTTTAGCTGTACTTTTCTCAGCTTTCTATATTATTTTTGAACAATTGTGTTTATAATTGCAAGCAATTTTCATAAAAGGAGCAAAGTCATGATTGCTAAATGGTACAACACACTGACAAGGAGCACAGTTTCCATACACTGGTAAAATAGGCATATCATAGATATATTCAAACAAAAAAAATTAATGCCCTCATCTGAAACTGATAAAAAACTGGAAATCATTTTGACTTCTACTAGAAAATCAACTAATAGTTGTTGATAATGTGAGATATGTGAGCCAATGGGAACTAGCGAATATGGATATTAACTTATTTATAATGATAAGCTACACTTTCACAACCATGTGCAATGTGTATTCCCAACTGCTTTCAGTGGCAGGCCACAGGTCTTGCTTAACTCACAGAATCCTGTAGCCCTGAAAACAAAAAATATGGGATATACACATCACCCATGGCTGTTAAAATGCCTTATGGTTTTACATGAATATATAAATTAGTATATTTGAATAGATTTTTGAGTTAGACATTTTGAAATCTACATAGTACTGAAACATGCATTAAAAGATAAAAATACATTATGAACAATAAAAATTAATAAAGAACTTACAAGCTGATGCATCAAATGAAGAGCTTCATGATACCTTCCCAGCTTGTTCAAAGTTCTTGCTTTAGCTTCCGTAAGTTCATGTTTCAATAAACCCACTTGTAATGTTGGTCCTACAGAACCAAGAGCTTTTTCATAACCATCCAAAGCATTGTTATAATACCCTTTGCTGTACTGAAGATCTGCTTTAAATTTCATATGATGAATTGCATCAGCTGGGTCATCTGGTAAGGGTACACTTTCAATCCACTGAAAGGAATAATATATACTGTATATACACATACTGTATATATACAGCAAATATATATATATATATATATATATATATATAGGAATAATATATACTGTATATACACATACTGTATATATACAGCAAATATATATATATATATAT
>JAOBBB020210987.1:0-11665 GCA_025331005.2 Zoanthus gigantus
AGCCTTCGTTCGCGCATGCTCGATAGAATATCAAGCAGATCCTTGCAGAGGTTTCTTTTCCTTCTCTTTAGAGGGGGAAAAAAACCTCTGCCAAGCAGGGTAAATAAGTGCCATCTCTTCTTGAAAAATACTTTTTTGTTTTCAAAAATGTTTTTATGAACTGTTTCAAATACTTTGAAAAAATCCATCATGTACATTTCTCTCTTTTACTTTGATGCACATTAGTTTTATTGCTTTATAGAGAAGTATTGAATTAAAACTACAAAGTGTCATATTAATGGCAGTTTCAAAGCTTGGAGAATGGAGCATTTTGGCAACTTAAGGCCCTGTTACACTGCAGAGTTATCTCAGCAACTTGTCTTGCAATGCTTGAAAATGTAGTATTGCAAGTTGTAGAGGTTGGGTGTTACACTACAACACAATATCAGCAATGTGCAATTTTTTTGGCTAAACCTATGTACAGCTCCTCGGAATGAAACCATTATGTGTGCAACTGTTCCTGGAAAAAAGAAAACTGCCTGTGAGAAAAGTTTCTGGAGGGGTGATACACAGTGTAATGGTGTTACCTTTTGCTGCAATCCATTGCAAAAAGTAGACTTGAGTTCTACTTCATGCAACACTTTGCACAACTAAACAAATTGCGAGACACACCAATGTTCCACTGCAATTCTCCTGCAACTTGTTTTGCAATGGCATTGTGAGACAATTTGCTGAGAAAATTGTATAGTGTAATAGGGCAGTATGAAAAGCATGCATTTTTGACTTGTCTGTGTTAGAGTTCTCTAAGTAAGGCATATTTTGACATTTTTCTTTCTTTCTTTGGTTTCATGTTTGCTCAGGTTGCAAGCCTAGCTGCACCAGTAAGGTAAGGTATAAGATGCAATTTTAAATCTACTCTTTAATTTTAAGTTTATGAGAGTTTTACACTGGAATGTAAAAATGTTTGCTTAAACTACAGCTGGTGTCTGTTAGTTGGTCAGTTGTTTAAATTGTTTTTGGTTAACATGAACAAAATTCATTTATCTTCATCAGGCAATTCTCTGCATTAACAAGAGCAGCAGCAGTAACTCAGGTTCCTGGACAAGACACACAGGTTTACAGTTTTCATCAGAAATACTGTTTTTCCAGGCATTTACTTTAACTGGACTCCTACTTTTTAGCCAAAATTTTGATTTTGATTTTCAATTCTCTTTTTACAATGGCTATGGTGTCGAACACTTCATATTTTGAAATTCAAGAATGTGTTTTGAAAAAAACTGTTTATTGCAAAATCTGAAAAGTTATTTTTGTTATCTAAAATATAGCAAATGCATTGATCTGTAATGAAATTAAGATTATATAAAAAACTTCAATTAAAATTTCATCTCATGGAAAACTTAATGAGAAAAAAACAAAATAATAGAATATCACCTTTGCCAAACCTTGTTTTGTTTTCATTGATTTTTATTTAACAGAAGAATATATTATTTTATTTAGTGTTCCATGTTGAATATCTCTTACTTGATTGCTAAAATCCTGAAGTCACTTGCTAAGAAACATCTTTTCAACACTATTAGTTACATTTTCTATCACTATTGAAACATGTATGTTATCCATTACAACCACACAGTTAGCCTAGGTGGTAAGGTGCCAGTCTATAGGGCAGAGTTGGCTTGGGATTGAGGGTAAGATGCTGCCTTTGCTCTAACATCTGTAAATGATTAGATTTTTACCTATTCTGGGATAAAGATTTTAAACCATAGGCCCTCAAAGATTTCTGTGTATATCAGTGTCTGCCATTATGAAGTCTCTGACGACCACTGTAGGAGGATAGCCTGGTTAAGGGGAAACTATGTGTCCTGTTGCTATGCCCCTGCTCCATTAGCAAAAATTGTAAAAACTCTACAGTGTATGCCATGAAAAGTTTAACAAAGTGTTTGTTTTTTAATTGCAGTCGCAGTGTTGCAGCCCTTTGGGTCTGATACCACTTAGCAGCCCACTTCTTACCCAAGGACTTCACACTAGTGCTATAGCACGTGATGTTGACTCTGCTGCCAAGTTTATTGGTGCAGGAGCTGCAACTGTAGGAGTTGCAGGTATGGAACAAATACAATGATTGTTATTAATTAATATCAGCAGGGCTTGATACTAACTTTTCAACTTACTAGTCTACTGGCTAGTGACAAATTAGATTATCCTGGCCAAACTTTTTTTTTTAACAGTCAGGATGTCCTCTTTTAAAAAAAAGAAACTAGTTCAGTTTCATTATTTTACTACGCAACGTGGCTAGTGGGAATCAAAAACCTACTAGCTAATACTGAGTTTTGACTGGTCTGTGGAAAGTCTGATAAAACAGCAACTGCACACAAGTGGGATTTCCATAGAAACGTGCTAGTAGTAGTAATTGCCAATGGATTCTAAGAAAAACTTAGAAAAAAGGATGCTTAAGTTTCAGAGCAGTTGACAGGCATTGGTAGTATGCCTGATTCTCCACAAAGATAAATTATAGAGAGAGGCATCAGTAAGGCTATTATTTTCTTAATTAATGATGAACATTCTATTCTTACATTTCTTCAAAACGTATCTTCAAAGTGAACTAGATCCAAACCAGACATAGAGTTTTGTCATTATTGATACTAAAACTGAAATGGAGAATTTATGCAAAGATTATTGCTGCCCTTTCCTGTTTTCTTTTTGCTGTTAATACATAATTGGAATGATTTGCCCTCAACAGGTAGTGGAGCTGGTATTGGAACAGTGTTTGGAAGTTTGATTATTGGTTATGCAAGAAACCCTTCACTCAAGCAACAGCTGTTTTCATATGCTATTTTAGGTTTTGCTTTGTCAGAAGCCATGGGGCTATTCTGTCTTATGATGGCTTTCTTGATTCTGTTTGCCCTGTAAACAATACATGTGAGATTTCATTGTAATGAAAGGTTGATTCCCTTGTGAATGTAAATGGTAGTGAGGGGGATTTGCCTATATTAAACAGTTAGACTGAGACAATCTTTTTGAAGTGTCTGTAAGTGTGTGGGATTGAGCTTTAGACCAGCAGCGAAACATTTGTGATTGTCTGTTTTTGATTAGCTGTACTAACTTTCTTGTTTTAATAAACTCAAAATTAATGTTATTTTGTCGTTGTCGTTTTCTTTTATAAAGATGCACTACTTGATGTCTATTAGTAAAAATTTTAGAACCCTGACCTTGATTCAAGACCATTTAACATCCTGAATGGCTCACTTTTCATCAATTGATTGATTACAATGATTTTTATCACAACAGAAATCTTAATTTGTCAACTGGATTGAAAACATACTGGTAAATGATTTCAGCAAAATTGGTGGTCGAGCTTTTTGAGTCGTTCTATGGGTTTTTATATATCTTTATTCGTCCATTACAGATTACAACATGACCGCTCGCTGGTCTACGCACAACTGACTCGTGTAGTTACTTAGCATTAATTTATGCCACGAGGCATCCATATATGGCCATACAAATGAGTCATTGTACACTACAGAATCTGGACTGGAATCATAATCTGACAGGAATGACAACTGTAGATCATGCATCACATTTTAAATAAAGCACATGAACAGACAAGAAAATCATATTCATTGCAAGAAAATCATATTTATTGTACAATTATTATTCGCTGATCAAACCCAAAGTCAACAAGCATATCTTAAATAAATAGTAATTTGATAAGGAAATGGGAATGTAAGTGTCTCTTTGTAAATTAATCAACATATAATTTAACAATGTTCAGTTCCATTTCAAGAAAATCACAATTATTATAATTGTATGATTATTATCCTCTGATTAAATCCAAAGTCAACAAACATATCTGAAGTGAACAACAACTTGATAACAAAACTTTAAAAGGAAGTATTTAAAGGTAGTTCATCCTTCCACAGGAACAAGTTGAAGTGAAGCAGACTAAACAGACTATTTTCTTCACTTTTTATTAAAAGTTTGTGTGAAAATAATTGTACTTGTCTCTCTCTTTCGCTACTAAAACGTGGCATCAATAAGCATAAATTATCCATGGTGAACATTTTGAAGTCTAAAGTCAAGCAGACAAACTTTAATTTCGGCTAAAACATTGCGTTAATTTTGCTACTTCACAACTAAATGTTGAACATTTTAGTCAACCAGACCAAAAACTAAAAGGATTTGGGCTAAAATATTGTATTTAATAATATTTCTAATTAACTAGTAACAACTATTAAAAATACCTATTTTTAAATCTGTAGTCAAGATGACTAAGCAGACTGTCTACTTTTATTAATACTTTAATGAAAACAATGGAAAAACCTGCCCTTGAGCATAAACAGCTTGACAACCACATAACTGTAGAATAACTGAACATATCAACCTCGCTAGTGGAAACGGATGAGCTTTTTAGCTTTGGCAGAGCAGAACCAATTGTTCCAATCAGTAACAACAAAGGTACAAGCCATATGCTGGAAACAAATAAAGGCATCATGTAAATGATATGCATGTACAACAAGTCATAATTGGTTTTGGTTTTTGTTTTACGTAGCTACATGGTGTACCAGTGGTTGGCATAGCTGAATTGCAAATGAATTTCTAAACTAAACTGAAAACTGCTGTAAACATTACTAAGATTACTCTGCGATTAAAAAGTGATGAAATCTCTCCCTGATCAATACTAGAAGCCCTTCTGGCAAAGCTTGACTCCCATTACAAATTTTGTTTGATAAACTCTGATGATGAGCTCTGGTGTAGACAGGAATGATGTGATAATGTCTTGCCCCTGAAGTCAATTTGTAGCAGTTGCCCTTTTCGTTCCAGATGTGGTGTGCCTCATGTCGTACAAGACAATATTCGAAATCTTCCACTTGGTTGTATCCAACAACAACTTTTTTAATGTCTTTGGTACGGCCAGCTCACTTTCTAATACCACCGCCAATCTTCTTGACAACAAGCGGAGCAGTGACTGGTGGATCTTCTGCCTTGGCATTTCGCCAAACAACAATCTTTGTTGCATCAACCTGCTATACACATAGCTGCTCAGTGACTTCTGTGCTGCATGTATCTCTGGAAGGTGTTGATGCTTTCTTCAGTGGTTTTCTACGAGGTGGTACTTTTCTACCAACTCCTTTGGGTGCTGTGTTTGTGGCCATCCTGTTGAGGTTTCGTCCAGGATAATGTTTCAAGAGTCCAGGAAGCCTGTCTTCGTGTTTGGCAATTGCTAAGGCATGGAAACACAAATTATTTCTATTGAAGAAGGAACATGTACATGTTGTCTTACCACTTCTATAGCAGTTGACTCGGTGTGGTTCACTAAAGCCACTATTTACCAAAAAAGTCCTTTCTTGGAAACCCTCTCTGAAACTATCACTTGCAATCAAACCATCTGCTTTCACTGTTAAGGCAGACTTCTTGGCTGAAGTGGTGCTCATGGCTCTCATGGTCCTTGTTCTAGATATAGACACATGACAAAACATTCATACAATTGGAAATTAAAACAGTATAGTGTATGTAATGTTGCTTGGATCATGTTTCTTAAAAATATACAGCACTTGCATAATTTTATATATTCACAGGTTAACATATTCACACACAGCTCTACCTAGCAATGGATCAGACACTATATGAAGTGACTTCCTGATGTGCTGTACATGCAAAGAACAATAAAAACTAGTTTGGGGTATCAACCTTCATTGTAACATGGTTACCACTTTTTTACAACCAAATTGCTAAAATCATATCTAGTGGTTTTCAAACAACATAAAACAAACAATGAAGCAATTATGGCCAAAATATGACATCATTTTATCCCTTCTGTTCTCATGTAACAGTATGTTGCTGACTTTACCAGAAACACTCTTAGATCTTTATTTTTGAGCCATAATGGAATTTCTAATCAGACTGAAATCAAAATCTACATGTACCAAAACACAAAGGTGGGATACTGCACACAACAGTTTGCTGTCGATGCATATGCTGTGACACCTGAAAATTGGTTCAGGGTAATATGATTTGCCTACAATGTAGCAATTGATTACTAGCCTCCTTGGGTGGTGGCCTCTGGCTATGAAACCTGAACTCCTTGCATTGTTTGTAGGCAGCTGGATCAGGCTTGATCCGTCTTATTCGAGCCATTTCTGCCTGGCGCTCTTCTACAGAAAGACTGTTGAGTGGAGGGGGCAGGAGGTGCTGAAATTCTTTTCTGACATCCCACTTCTCTTATAAGCCAAACCAAGCTAACTGCTCCTCTTCATTGAAGCTCTGTACTAAATCAAAAAGAGCAAGAATGACCTTGTCCATTTCCTGAGCCTTAAATTGTTCCAGTCCTTTATAAGGCTATTGACAGATTCTCGCACGTTCTGAGTATAAGGGCTACTGCTACACCCAATGCTTCAACTACAAACTTGCACATCTTCGATTTCAGGTCTTCCTACTTGTTTCGCAGGAAATAAGAAGAGAATTGTGGCTCTCCTTTTGCTCATGTTGTTCTAGATCATCCCATTCTTTAACAAGAGTTTTGACCTGTTGCTCAAATTCTGCAGCTGAAGCAGACCAAGCCAAGCCACTCTTTCCAAACACAGCAGAAGAAATATGCTTTGCTAGATCCTCTGATAAACCTATTTGCTTCATTTTCTGTTGAACATTCTTCTTGCAGTGTATGTAGCAAAGAAGGTGAGAGGAACACTGGAATCCTGCAGCTAAAGAGTTGATTAAAGCCTCTTCACTATCATTTCCATACACATGAAGAAACTTTGCAAACCCAGGCACCTCTCTAACCAGACGGTGGACAAAAGACATGTAAGTCTGGTGGTCTTTATAGTGTATCACGTGTTTTTGGGTGCCAATTTTATAGGATTATAGGGCACTCTATTAAAAAAATATAAAATGCTTTTTCAACCAAGTCGTTGAAAATATAGAACAAAAAATACACCTTAAGTATAAGCTTACTTGCCCTGTTTATGTAATTATTTCATTGTTTCCCAAAATCTTAATCAATTTTAAGTATCTATAGCATAATAAAGGTAAACTGAAATCATAACCTAAAATGAAGACTGACAGACACACTTTGATGTTGCAAACATGTTAATTTTGACCTAGTCTCCCTGCTCTGCATCTACAGTAAAAATTCGTTTCTGCGATTAGCCGATGTTACACGGTCATGCCATAAAAAACGCAAAGGAACATGAATATAAACTCAAGGATTTTTTTATCTTAATGTTTCTTATCACTTGCAAAGCACTGAACCTTAGCTGACACACTGCTAATTTTTGTCCCAAAACCTTGATACTCTATATTGTCAGTCTTTTTACTACTTCCTCTTCTTCTACTTGGAATGTTTTGAAGTTTCTTTTTCTTAGTTTTCCTTTTAAAGAAGGTTTTCTACACCCCACCAACATCCTTGACAGTCCTAAATAAGGCCCTCTTGGGCCCAGCGTTGCTTTTGAGATTCTCTGATGCTTTTCGCTTAGTGCTCATTTGGTGTGCACATATGGCTTTGAAGCTCCATATTTTCGATTGCCATGAGTTGCTATCTCAAAGGATGTTTCATCCCCATCATATGAGTACCACTGCTTGAACTGCTTTCCATACTCAATGGTGACCATGAGCTTGTGATAACGTCAGCATGGCCTTGTTAACATAACTATGTCTCTGTACAGTGATGTCCCCTTGTTCCTCTCTTGAAACCCTGGTCACTGAACCAAGGACATGATCATCAGTAGTCTGAGTGGTGGTGAAATAGTTTGTTTTACATGCGTTTTGGATCCAGACACCATTGTTGTCACTATAGATATCTTCTCTTTCCTCTAAAGCATCAAGGTTGATTAGCAGTGATGCATTCTGTTGTATTCCACATGGTACTGCACTGCTGACAAGTTCCAAATTGTCCTTACGAGAGTTGATCATCAATGGTACAATAAAAGGATTTTCAGAACATTCAAGATCCTTTATTAACCGACATACTTGATTTCCGTTGTAGCTGATAAATGCAGTCTTTGTTGCTTTAATAGGGGAGGCTTCTGTCTTTATTTCTGCCTGTAAAAAGATATGATTTAAGTTAACCTTTTGAACCCTTAGAACAAAATTAAAACTTATTTTTTGCCCCTTCACAATTCCTAGTACTAGAAGTAATCAGAGATTACTGAGGTGCGTTCGAATGGGAAAGGTAGGGTGATTATAAATACATATAGTCTTATTAAAACACTAGAAGAATGCCGAAGTGGAAGAAGAATATATTGTAGTTTAACACCTGTATGAACTTGTAACTCTTTAAACAATTTAATTTTAGTTAATGTACATAAAGTGTTTTCATAAATGCAATACCACCAATCAAAAATAACATAACAACAGTAACAATAACAGTAACACATACGTTATGTTTGAAAGTGTTCTATAACATTTTTTTTTAGTTTTTGGCCTTGTATGAAGGCATATTATCATAGAAAAATACAATGTAAAAAATGGTGAGTTTGAACAGCATACAGTGCATTTAAAAAAAACTCTAACACCTGCTTCAACAAGTCTAAAAAAATTTCAGTATTTCATTGTATAAAATTCAATAGTTTCATGTCTGCAATGTTATAAGTAACAGTGAAGTCCTTGCTGTCCAGTAGAATGTCTTTCAGATTATCTATGATTTCAGATTATCGGATGATTTATGTATGCGCCGTCATGGCTGCCAACACTCGTCGATTGCTCTGTCATTTTATTCGATTTTTGGTTTTTTGCAAGATGGTATTGGCATATGATGCTTCATATCAGCAAGTTGAAATGGTTGTTGAGAAGCCGGGAAACTTTTCTGCGGGTTGTTTTATCGACTTTGCAGAAAATGTGCGATATTGTGTTTTTATTCGATCTGACTTTAAGCGTGTGTATGTATCGCGAAAATACAACATAAACTTTCCATTGCGAAGAACCAGTAAACACGATGACACAACTCTGGCACTCCAAGGAAAAATATTTGTACAAGACCTTACGATATTTATGGATGTGAAGGCAAATCCTGGTCCTAACCAACTGGGTAAAACTGCTTCTTATAATGTTTCAGCTACAGGAATTTTAAAGTTCTCCGCCATGAACAACAGAACAATAACATACTCAAGCCGTAAACTTATTGCACTTCGTAAGAAATCATCTACCATTCCCAGTTCTTTATTTCAAACTCTGAAACAGTTTGGGATTCTTAAGACTCGTCGTGTCAGAGGTGGAAAACGAGCAAAAACCAAGAAGCATAGAATACCAGTAATATACAACCATCGTAATTTATGCGGTTTTGATTCTACAAGTCGTATTAATTATTCAAGTTCAAGTGAAAGGCCTAATCTAATCCGCATAAAAACAATACCAACTAATTCAAGTATGCGTGAGAAACTCCTTGATTTTTGTTTGTTTAATGCACGCTCTATCAGGAATAAAGCGCTTTTGATCAAGGACTACGTTGTTGAACACGATCTCGACTTATTAGCAATTACTGAAACTTGGCTAAATCCTGGTGACCAAGATGCCTATTACGTTAGAGAAATATGTCCTACAGGCTATGATTTTCATCACATTCCAAGAGCTGATGCAAACGGTGGAGGTGTGGGATTGATTGTTAATAAATCGTTGCAAATAAGGAAACAGAATCTGGAGAAGTTTAAGTCATTTGAATATATGGATGTGCTGGTTAAATATATAAACACCTGTACTAGACTTGTTATCATTTATAGGCCCCCACCATCAAAAGGGAACGGCCTCAAGGAGAACGATTTTTTCTGCGACTTAAATATTCTATTAGAGCGTCTGGCAGTTACTTCCTCTAAACTCTTAATAACTGGTGATTTTAACATTCATGTTAACAAACCCTCAGAAAATCATGCAAAAAAGTTTCTTCATATGTTAAAGGCGTTTAATCTAAAACAACTTGTTAGTGGTCCAACCCACAAGAACGGAAATACCCTAGATCTACTTATCACTCGTACTGACGATGATTTTTTATCAAATGTCCGTATTATGCCTGGTATAATTAATCCCAAACTCTGTGATCACTATGCTGTTCTCTCACAAGTAAAGCTAAAAAAACCACCATTTGTTCGAAAAGAGATTGTTTACAGGAATCTTAAAGCAGTGAATATAGAATCGCTGCGGACTGATATCAAGTCATCTAGCCTCACATCAGATGTCTTTGATATGGAAATTGCAACTCTTGTAGAGACTTTTGAAAACACGTTAACTGATCTCCTAGAAATACATGCTCCCAGTAAAAAGCGCTCAATCATTCTTAGGCCTCATGCACCCTGGTATAATGATAAGATTGACACGGAGAAGAGAAAACGCAGGAAGCTGGAAAGGCGATGGCGAAGATCGTGCCTTAGCACAGATAAGGAACATTATATTACACAATGTGGTGTGGTCAATGATATGATAAGAAGTGCAAAGTCCAATTACTACTCCTCCATTATTACTGAAAATAAAGGAAACCAAAAAGTTCTTTTTAAGACCATTGATCAGTTACTCAACAGGAAACCAGAATCCCGTTATCCTCCATCTTCATCTAAAGAACAGCTAGCCAACGATTTCGCTGCTTTCTTTCACGACAAGATATCTAAAATACGGTGTACTCTGTCCGGAGATTCTGATGCTATAGTCAACCCACTACTTGATACCTCCAGCTGTCAATCTGAATTTGTTTGTTTTCATACTGTTAGCACTAATGAGGTTAGCAAGTATTTAGTCTCATCTGGCCTCAAGACCTGTGACCTGGATCCCCTACCGTCTGTCTTATTTAAGGAGTGTTTGGATATCTTGCTACCTGTTATTACGAAAATTGTCAACCTGTCACTTACAACTGGACATGTTCCACATCATTTTAAAGAAGCCATGGTCCGACCCAAGCTTAAAAAGGAATCCTTGGATCATGAGCAATTCTCACATTTCAGACCTATCTCCAACTTGAAATTACTCTCAAAAGTCACCGAGAAAGCCGCTGCTGGTCAGCTCACTAACTACCTTAATAATAATGGCCTACAGGAAATTTGTCAATCTGCTTACAAAGTAGCTCACAGTACGGAAACTGCTCTTGTAAAAGTACAGGCTGACATTCTGAATGCAGTTGATCGACAGGAAAATGTACTTCTTCTATTGCTTGACTTATCAGCCGCTTTTGATACAGTAGATCACGACATCTTGCTAGCTCGACTTTGCACAAGGTATGGGATCCAAGGAAATGCCCTTAATTGGTTTGCATCTTATCTTGCTGAGCGCAGACAGTTTATTCAAATAGAAACATCTAGATCGTCCTCGTTCGAGCTACAATGGGGAGTGCCTCAAGGATCCGTGTTAGGACCAATTTTATACTCTCTATACACTGCCCCACTAGGCGACATCATCCGTAAACATGGGCTCCTTTTTCACCTTTATGCTGATGACTGTCAAATCTATATGCCCTTCAAGTCAAGTTCTGATGACATATCTGCTGCTCTTTCAAAGATGGAGGCCTGTTCTAAAGAAATATATGCGTGGATGACATGTAATAAACTAAAACTCAACCGTGATAAAACTGAATTCATAGTTATACATGCCAAACATCGCCCGAGTCCACCAATAGATAGTATTATGATAGCTAATGTTAAAGTTAATTCTGTCGCGTCTGCCAGAAATATAGGTGTCATATTTGATGACGTCATGAAACTTGAGCAACATGTAAATAACGTCT